>JACBWW010002187.1:0-10178 GCA_020086605.1 Lanius collurio | reverse complement strand
CAGGATCCTGCCCCTGACATTCCCAATGAGATCCTGCCCCTGATGTTCCCCATAGGATGTTCCCCACAGGATCCTGCCCCTGATATTCCAAATGGGGTCCTGCCCTGACATTCCCCACAGGACCCTGCCCCGACATTCCCGACGGGACCCTGCCCCGACATTCCCAGTGCCCCCCATCCCACAGCCCCTCTCTCCTCTCCCCCAGCCCGCAGCCCCGTGCGGGGCCCGGCCGCCGGCGCCGCCTTCCACCGCTCCACCGAGGACCTGCGGATGCGGCAGAGCGCCAGCTACGGCCACCTGCGTGAGTGACCCCAACTGCCCCCACACAGCCCTGCAATATCCCAAATTCCCAGAGGCAGAGGGAGAGGTTGGGATGAGGTCCCGCCACGGCCACCGTCCCACAAGCGCAGCGCGGAATTCGGGATGGGCGAGGGTGCTGGGGTGGCTCAAAAGCCCAAGGGTGGAGGGAAAAATGCCTTCAAATCTTTGGGGAGGGAAGGAAAGGTGCTTGGAAGAGGGTGGGAATCCTAAAAGATTGCTTGGCTGGGAGAGGGCGGGTGGGAAATCCTGTCTGAACTTGGGAGCTGGGTTTGTGTAGCTGAGATTGGAAACGCTCCTAATTTATGGAGATTTGGGATCATTAGGGTTGGAAAGACCCTCGAAGGTCATGGACCACCAGCACGGCCACAGTGTCCCCAAGTGCCACATCCAGATGGTTTTGGGGGGGATGGGGACTCCACCCTGCCCTGTGCCAGCCTTTCCACCTTTCCAGAGAAGGAATTTTCCCGAATTCCCAGGGTTTCCTGGCACTGCTGCTGCTTCGCAGCTCCAAATCCCACAAGGAGCACTTTATCTCTTTGCACGAGGTCTCCCCACTGGGTTTTCTCCCCACACCAGGGGTGGCTTTTCCTCACCTTCCCTTCCCTCCACCCAGGCCACGCCCAGAGCCGGAGCATGAACGACATCTCGGACACGCCGAGCACCGACCAGGTACCCATCCCAAAATCCCACTGGGACGAGCATCCCGACACGATCCCGCTGGGCTCTGGGGTTGCTGGGGTCCATGTGAGCCTGCGCTGGGTCGATACCCACACCAATTCCTAATTAGGGGAGTTAATGCCGGTATTGATCCCGGTGGATCCGCGGGGAAGCTGCGCCAGAAGCGACACCTGCACTTCCAGCACGGAATTAGGGATGAGCCAGGAGGCTGAGCTGGCTCAAATCCCTTAGGGTGGGGAAAGAAAAACCCCTTTGGATCTTCAGGGAGGACAGGAAAGGGGCTTGGAAGTGTAGGAATCCTAAAGGACTGGCTGGGAGAGGGCGGTAGATCCCATCCAAGCTCTTGGGTTTGCACCCAGAGATCTGGAGGGGAGGGGCGGCAGTTTGGGGTGGGATCTGCTTTTCCTGGGGTTCTCTCAATGCAAAACTCAGCAGAGAGGCCACGGGGGGCTTTTCTTTCTGGGATTGCTTTCAGGAGGGAGCTGGGAAGCAGCTTGGGCAGGTCCCCTGCTTGGGGGTGGGATGGATCAGTGGGATTTTGTCCCATTCCCACCCCAGACCTTTTTCTGGGAATGGCTGATTCGTTACATGAGCTTTGCTCTGATTCCATTTGTGGTTTCACCATGAACTGAAGGGAGAACCACTGACCCCGTGGGTTTCTAGGGAATGGGATGGGATAAGAACCTGCTTTTCCCCCAGAACGTCCTTGCTGGGCTTACCCGCGGGGATGAACTTTAGGGCAAGTCCAAACACCCCAAATAACATCTCATTTCCCTGGATTTCACGGCTGGAAATCCATGTATTGCTGGCAGCCTCGGGACAGGGACACCACGAAGGTCTCCAGAAATCACTCCATCCCATCGCCCGCTCAGGAACCCCAAATGTCCCCTCCAGCAATGGGGTTCGGAGGGTTAATCCCAAAATATGCAAAGCATTTAGGTTTAATCACCCAATTAGGCACACTACAAAGGGACTTTTTCAGTGTTACACGAAGCTTAGTGGTCGCTGGTAACTCCTGCTCTTATTCCGAGCCCGCCCGAGGAGTTGCTTTATTATTATGATTTTTTTTTTTATTTTCTTTTTTTTTTTTCCATCTGGGTTTAAAAGATTAGGACGGGGAGAGGCGGCTGCCCGGCTCACATGCCTCCCCTCATGCTGCCCTATAGATTATCATAACTCCCTGCCCAGCTTGGTATTGAACCCTTTTAGGCTCGGAATGAAAGAGCTGCAGGGGAGAAGAGACCCGGGGAATAAATCCATGGATGAGGCTTTCCTACTCCCATTATTTGTTCCCGCTCCTGGAATGGGGCTGGGGGGGAATGAGGCTCAAAAGCCTCCCCTGGGGTGGTGCTGAGGGGGGATTCTGTGCCAGGCAGGGGCTTGGGGGAGCCTGGGGCTGCAAATGAACTCCAAAAATGTTCCTGGCTCGCTGCAGCATCCCTGGGGTTTGGCTCGGATTTTCCACAGGGGGGATTTCAGGGACAACCCAGGAGAGCAAAAACAACCCTGCTGGTTGGGGGGGCAGAGCAGTTTAGAGCCAGTCTCGGTTTTAGCTGCGCTTCTGAAGAAATTCAGCTTTGTGGATTTTTCCTGGGTTATTCCTGGACTCTGCGAGTCCTGGGACAACCAGAGGTGAAACCCTGGAGCCTGAGGCTTCAACTTTTGCAGAAAAAAGAAAGGGGGAAAAGCCAGATTTTGGCAGCTGCTCCCTTCCCCGCTCTCCTCTTTCCCGACAGCTGAAGAACAAGTTCATCAAGAAGATCCCCAAGGACGCAGAGGCCTCCAACGTGCTGGTGGGGGAGGTGGAGTTCCTGGAGAAGCCCTTCGTGGCCTTTGTGAGGCTGCTGCAGGCCACGATGCTGGGGGGGGTGACGGAGGTGCCCGTCCCCACCAGGTGGGCGCCGTCCCCTTGGGACCGAGGGTCTCAGGACACCGCTGGCCCGAGGTGGCCAACACGGCGCCTTTCCCTCCCCAGATTCCTCTTCATTCTCCTGGGTCCGGCAGGGAAAGCCAAGTCCTACAACGAGATCGGCAGGGCCATCGCGACCCTCATGGTGGACGATGTGAGTGGAGGCCCCCCCGCCCTCCTTTGGAACCCCCTGGCTCAGGACCAAGCAAAAAAAGCAATTTCCACCTTATCACCCCAAAACCTGAGCTTTTAACCCCGAGAAGGACGTGGGACTGGAGGCCATGCCCGGGCTGACCCTGTCCTGTGCCCACCCCCAGCTCTTCAGTGACGTTGCCTACAAAGCCCGGGACAGGGAGGACCTGATCGCCGGCATCGATGAGTTCCTGGACGAGGTCATCGTCCTCCCGCCCGGCGAGTGGGACCCCAACATTCGGATTGAGCCTCCCAAAAAAGTGCCCTCGGCTGAGAAGAGGTGGGTGGGGGCTGTGGGGCCCTGTGGCCACTCCCACGTGTCTGGTCTTGTGGGACGAGAGCCTTGCTTGGCTTCACCCCTGCAAATAACCCCTCCAAAGGCTCCAGAAATGCGGGGTTTTCAGCAGGTTCTGCTCCCAGCCCGGCTCAGAGCCATTCCCACTCTCCTGGAACAGGCTCTAGTGGGAGCTGTCCTTGCCCAGGGCAGGAGTTGAACTGGATGATCCTTAAGGACCCTCCCAACCCAACCCCTGCCATGACTCCATGGACTGAGCTCCTGGAACCGAGCCCTGGGCCTGTCCAAATTCACCCCAAACCCCACAGTCGGTGCGGGCTGCAGGGCTGGGCGGCTGCTGGCCGTGCCGGTCCGAGGCCCGTGTCCCCACCCCGCAGGAAGTCGGTGTTCTCGCTGAACGAGGTGGGGCAGATGAACGGCGCGGCCGGCGGGGCGGGCGCCGGGGGCGGCGGCGGCGGCAGCGAGGATGGGGAGATGCCCGAAGTCCATGAGATCGGGGAAGAGCTGGCCTGGACCGGCAGGTGAGCAAGGACCCACCTCCAAAAACCTCTGGAGGGTGCTGGGACTTGTCAGCATCTCCCGTGGGCTCACCCTGGGGTGTCCTGGGGGCACGGAGGGTGAAATTCTGTTGGGAACAGGGTTTTGTGCAGCACCAGATCGATTTATGTGTCTGTACATATAAAATTACATTTGTGTGTCCATGTCTGTGTATCTCCCAACCGGGCAGGGAAGCTGTGGCTGCCCCCGGGTCCCTGGAAGTGTCCAAGGCCAGGTTGGAGCACCTTGAGATAGGGGAGGTGTCCCTGCCTGTGGAAGGGGTGGAATGGGATGGGATTTAAGGTCCTTCCCAACCCAAACCACACAAAGCTGTTTTGGTGGAAGTCACCAGGTCCTCGGTGTTGTCTCCGCAGGTTTTGTGGTGGTCTCTACCTGGATATCAAGAGGAAGCTGCCCTGGTTCCCCAGCGACTTCTATGAAGGTTTCCATATCCAGTCCATCTCTGCCATCCTCTTCATCTACCTGGGCTGCATCACCAACGCCATCACCTTCGGGGGGCTGCTGGGGGACGCCACCGACAACTACCAGGTCCAGGCCAGGGTGTCACCCTGTGGGGACAGCGGGGTTGGGGTGGGATGGGACGGGACGGGATGGGATTGGTGGGATGGGATGGGACGGGATGGGATGGGATTGATGGGATGGGATGGTTTGTACCCTACTTGTGCTGTGCCAAGCTTCTGGGGGTGGAAATTCGCTGCCAGGTGGGATTGGCAGCCCTGGAATCCCTGTGGGATGGGACAGCCCCCTCACTGGCAGTGCCAGCAGCAATGGGACACGGTCCCAACCACCCCGTGTGGGTCCAAGCCGGGGTTCCTCAGCCCCATCCCCAGCCAGGGGATCTGTGGGGACGTGGGGGGCACAGCACCCCCGTAACGCTGCCTTTGCCCCATCCCCAGGGGGTCATGGAGAGCTTCCTGGGCACGGCCATGGCCGGCTCCATGTTCTGCCTCTTCGCCGGGCAGCCCCTCATCATCCTCAGCAGCACCGGCCCCATCCTCATCTTCGAGAAGCTGCTCTTCGACTTCAGCAAGTGCGTGCTGGGCCATCCCAGGGGACAGCAGGGCCTGTCCGTGTGGGGGTGGGAGGTGTCCCCCAGCCCCCGGCCGCGCTCACGGGGCCGTTTGTCCCCTCCTGCAGAGGCAACGGGATCGACTACATGGAATTCCGCCTGTGGATCGGGCTGCACTCGGCCCTGCAGTGCCTTATCCTGGTGGCCACCGACGCCAGCTTCATTATAAAGTACATCACACGCTTCACCGAGGAGGGCTTCTCCACCCTCATCAGCTTCATCTTCATCTACGACGCCATCAAGAAGATGATCGGGGCCTTCAAGTACTACCCCATCAACTCCGACTTCAAGCCCGACTACGTGACCATGTACAAGTGCGAGTGCGTCGCCCCCGACCCAGGTGAGTTCATCCCGGGGCCGCCCGGGCAGGAGCCAGGGGTGGGAGGGTCCTGGCGTGGATGGATCCCACGGGAGCGCTGGCCGAGGATGAGGGAGGAGGCAGGAGGGGTGGAGAGACCTCATCCTCCTCCTCTGAGGGGGTTCTGAAGGTGGAGGAAGAGCCTTGTCCCGCTTGGATGAACAACTCGGTGCTTCCTGGGACACAGCGGATGGGGAGTTGGGATCTCAGCCTGGAGCAGCCAGACCTGGATGGATAAGAAGGAAATATGGGAAAAAAGGACATTTCGGATTGTTCCAGCCTGCTGCCAATGGAAACCGAATCTCCAGAAAATGCCTGGAGTTGTTCTGTGCTCTCCAGTGCCTGGGACACCCTGGAATGCCCCAGCTGGGTGTGGAAACCTCCAAGGACTGTTTTTCCTCCCCATTTTCCACTCCTTTTCCAAAAGGAGAGGCCACCAGGCTCTGAGCAGATGGTCCTTCCATGGCTGCCTGGTTTTGCTCCTGCATAGACGTCCTGGATGATCCCAGATCTGACTTGTGGAGCCCGGACGCTCCTGGAAGCGACCAGAGATGGCTTTGGGCTCACGGCAGCGACCGCCTGTGCTCCCAGGAGCTGAATTAATGTCAAAAATCCAAATTTTGGGGAGCATCAGCTACAGTCAGAGGAGGCTGAATGTCCTGGGATGAAGATGACGGTGGATGAAGATGACGGTGGATGAAGAAGATGGTTGATGAAGAGGATGGTGAAGTTCTCCCTGTCTCCTTCCTTCCAGAAAAGCAGCCAAGACCCTCCACCCAACTCACCCCAACACATCTGCCGTTCCAAGCAGAGCTCTCACCCCGCGGGAATCGCAGCAATTGGGTTTATTTTTGCATTTTTCCTCAATTCCTGCTCATCCACCCCTCCACGAGTGCCACGACCCCTCCACCATCTGAGAGCCCAGAGCAGCACCCAGAGCCACCCCAGTTCTTCCAAGCCCCCCCAAACCCGACCCTCGGGAGAGCGAGGATGGGACCTCCAGAGCTGGAATTCCCGACCGGAGCCGTGAGCACCCCCGGGATGTGCCCGGCAGCTCCCGCGCCGCGGCTTTAACGCAGGAGGAGCCTTCAGCCTCCAGGGAGGTCTCGCCCTTTTCCAAGCCCCCATCCCGAGCAAACCCCGAGCAGCTGAGGGGCCTCCACACCCCAATTCCCGTTCCCGTTCCTCGCCCCGGCTGCCCAAGGCAGCGGTGTTGGATTTAACATTCCTCTAGAAATTCTGTTTATTTCCCCCCTCCGTCCTCGCTTTTTTTTTTAATCCCTTTTTTTCCCCATCCGTGCTGATTTTTGATTATTATAACTGATTTGTCCCATATTTGTCTCTGCTGCACACATCAATTGGGGCTGATTTCAATCTCAAGTGAGTATCGCCTTCTAAATATTAAAACTATTTTAATACTTGATACTCTCCCCCCACGGGGGGGTTCCGTTGTTGGTTTTTTTTCCCCTGTGTTTGACTTTTCTCTCTCTCTAAAAGGGTTTGTGTAGGGCCCTTAGGGCTCCTCTCTTAAATCCCACCGGTGCCGTGCCGCCCTTTAGAAATCCCAAAACAGGGTTTGTGCAAAAAGAAAAGGTTGTGGAGGAAAAAAATAAGGATGGTGCTGATGTTTTTAGGGCTGGGTTTTGCCCCAGAGCTCGGTCTCGGCAGCCCCGGGGTCTCTGTCCTAACCCAACTCCTCCTTCACGAATCCCCGGCGCCGGGGATGGAGGCGGTGGCCGAAATTCCCGCTTGGCGAAGAGGATGGAAGAGGGAGGGGCAAAGCCATCCCGGAATTCCCGAATTCCCTCTTTTAGGGGCGCCCCGAGAGAATGCGGGGGTGCTCCCGGAGCTGCGGAGCTGCGTCGCCCGAAGAGCCGAGCGGAGCCGCCCCTTGGGCCTGGAGGAGAAGGTGCCGGGGGCTCGAAAAGATGGAATTTCTCACTGATGACACCAAAACACCCCCGAAAGATTTTTTTTTTTAATGAATAATCATTTTAAAAAAGGCAAATTTGGCATGATTTGGGTGCCACCTCCCCCCCCCCCCCCCCCTCCCCAAAAAAAAAAACCCCGCTGCTTTCCCAGCTTTTCTCTTGTGTGGTTTTAAGTCCAACCCGCTCCTGGTGGCTTCCCTGGGAAGCTCCTCGAAATTGTAGGAACTGGGAAGCTCCTAAAAAACCCCCCCTGGCCATCCCCAGAGGGAGAAGCCACCGCGGGAGCCGCCGCGTCCTCCCCGGCGCTTGGGATCAAGAAAAGGGGGGAATTTCCCCCCAAAATCTGCCAATCCCTTGAGATGCCGATCCCCAGGTGCAGCACAGCTGGTTTGAATGCCCAAAAGCTCGGGTTTAGCCCCAAAACCTCAATAACCAACTCCTTTCCCGCAGCCAACGCGACCTTGTTGGATGCTGCAGCTCCGGTGGCAGCGAACACCACTAACACTTCTCTGGTGAGTGGGGGCCGCTCATCCCAGCGGGAAATCTGGGATGGGGAGGGCGGATCTCGGGGGTTTCAGCACCCAGGGAGCGGGGTGGGCCAGCTCAGACCCCAATTTGTGCTGGTTTGGGTCCCCAGCGGGGCTCAGCAGCACCAAATCCACACTTTCCCCCCCAAATTTATATCAGCGCTGCGGTTTTGGGTGTCCCAGTGGCAGCAGCCCTGGGAATTCCCCTTTCCTTGTGTGCTGAGATGGCTTAAACTGCTCCTTTTGGGGGTTTGACCAGGAAATTTCCCTTTCTTTGCAAGCTGCAGTTGCTAAAAAGGCTGATTTTACTCAATTTGGTTGTGAAATTCCCATTTTCTTCCACAATTCAACCCTTAAAGGACAAATTTTGGGGGGTTGGCAGGAAATTTCCCCTTTCCTTGCACATTTCAACCCTTAAAGTAGAAATTTTGGGGTTTGGATGGGAAATTTCCTTTTCCTTCCATGCTGCAACTTAAAAATGCTGATTTTTTCCATTTGCCCAGGAATTTCCCCTTTCCCTGCACAGCGCAATAATGGCAGATTTTGCTAATTTTGCTTTTTTTTGGGGTCTCTCTGCAGTCCAATGCTATCAACCTCACAGCTCTGGACTGGACCCAGCTGAGCAAGAAGGAATGTCTCAAATACGGCGGCAGCTTAGTGGGAAAATCCTGCAAATTCGTGCCCGACCTGGCCCTCATGTCCTTCATCCTCTTCTTCGGCACCTACTCCATGACCCTGACCCTGAAAAAATTCAAGTTCAGCCGCTATTTCCCCACCAAGGTAAGGAAAGAGCCGGGCTGTGCCGTCCCCTGTCCCAAAAATGAGGGAAAACGGGAGATGTTGGGAATTTTGCTGGAGTCGAAGAACGCCAGGAAAATAAATCTCTGTTTTTAGGAGGTTTTGGGCCACAATTGGGATCCTCCCCGTGGTTTTGGGCCCTGATTTTTGGAATTCTGTGAGGCTTTTGAGGGAATCCTCCTCTCTAAAGTGGAGCTGGGTTAAGGGGTGGACAATTAATGGGTCAGGAATGGGTGGGATGATCCCATCCACAGGGGAGTGGTCAGCTCAGAGTCTGATGGACATCAGTGACCAGTGGTGTGCAGGGCCCCTGTTGGGGCCAGAGTTAATTAATGTGTTTGTTAATTAATTAATGAGTGGATTGGAGGCACCCTCGGGAGGTTTGCAGGTGGCTCCAAGGGACAATCCCGAAGGACGGGGCCATCCCGAGGGGCCTGGACAAGCTCCAGAGCATCTCGTGGGGTCTGACCAGTCCAGGTGCTGCACTGGGATGGGGCAATGCCAGGGATGGATCCAAGCTGGGGATGAAGGGATGGACAGGAGCGCTGGGAGAGGGATTTTGGGATGGGCGAGAGGCTGGACAGGACCCCAGAGGTGCCCTGGGCTGACCCCCAGCGTGGGCAGCGGCTCCAGGGGGGTTCTGCCCCTCGGCCCCCTCCTGCAGAGCTGCCCCCAGCCCTGGGAGCCCAGCTGGGGCACCCAGAGCTGCTGGGGAGAGTCCAGAGGAGGCCCCGGAGCTGCTCCAGGGCTGGAGCCCCTCTGGAGCCGGGCTGGGAGAGCTGGGGGTGCTCAGCTGGAGAGGAGAAGGCTCCAGGGAGAGCTCAGAGCCCCTGGCAGGGCCTGAAGGGGCTCCAGGAGAGTTGGAGAGGGGCTGGGGACAAGGCATGGAGGGACAGGGCACAGGGAATGGCTTCAAAGTGACAGAGGGCAGGGCTGGCTGGGATATTGGGGAGGAATGAGGGTGGGGAGGGGCTGGGCTGGAATTCCCAGAGCAGCTGTGGCTGCCCCTGGATCCCTGGCAGTGCCCAAGGCCGGGCTGGAGCCCCCTGGGACAGCGGGAGGGTCCCTGCCCTGACAGGGCTGGAATAGGACGGGATTTAAGGTCCCTTCCCAACCCAAACCATTCCAGGATTCTCTCCCTCAGCTCTCACAATCCCAACAACCCCTCCCCTCGTGGAAGAAAGGCGAGAAAATGTGGATTTTGGGGGGCTATTTCCAGGTTATCCCTGGCTGGGTGGAGCTGGAAAACCCCAGGGAAGGACCCCAAAGCAGGAGCAAACCTCTCCATGCCAATGCTCCCTTCCCACCCCATTAATTGCCCTTCCCACATCGTTAATTGCCCTTCCCATCCCGTTAATTCCGCTTCTCCCCCATTAATTCCCCTTCCCATCCCATTAATTGCCCTTCTCCCCCGCTAATTGCCCTTCCCACATTGTTAATTGCCCTTCTCCCCCGTTAATTGCCCTTCCCACCCCATTAATTCCCCTTCCCACTCGTTAATTGCCCTTCTCCCCCGTTAATTGCCCTTCCCACCCCATTAAT
>JACBWW010002186.1:0-10184 GCA_020086605.1 Lanius collurio | reverse complement strand
AAGTATTACTGTAGTATTTTGCAAAATATTGATGATGGCCAGAGCCTTCTCGTTATCTAATACACTTCATGAATTTTATATGAGAGAGTGGTTTTGTAGCCCACTGGTTGGAAAACTGTGCTTAGAATAATTATCAATGGTCTGTGTCCAACCTTGCGAAAAATATGGGGGATTTTTTTCCAGGATCTGTCCTGTGCACATTATTGGTTGATGCTTTATTTAATTAAATAGTAAAACAGCGTATACCTGTAATTAACTCTCAGATGATACCAAGTAGAGTTGACCACTGAGAAAGATGTCTGACAAATTTGGGCGAAAACTTAAAGTAAAATTTGTGTGATTTCATGCAAAGCAGTTGAAAGTAACACACTTTTTTGGGAATAATCCAATGCAGGAAGAGACAATTTTGAAAGCTGGTTGAACCAGCCAAGGACATCCCACTGCGCTGTAAAAACAGCGTGCACTGTGCTAGAAGATTTGCAGAGGTGCTTTGAATGTAAAGCACCCAAACCAGGTTTTCTGCACTGTTCATCAGTGATAAAACGTGTGCTGGAGTATTTTGGTTTGTGTTTCATAGAAGTGTGACTGGCTGGAGTGAGTCAGAAAAAGAAACCAATTACTGAAGCCACTGATAGGATGTAAATAGAGAGAAAAATGAAAGCATTTTTTTTTAAAAAGAACAAGAGAGGCTGAAGATTATGAAAGTAATAGAACTGATTTTTTCCCTCCCCTTCATTCTAAGAAATATCAAAGCTACAGAGCAGTGATTTTGAAGATGAACCCTCAGCAGTAGCTCAGGTATGGGCACCACATTGCATATGCTTTTATGAGTTTTCCAGGCCAGGCTGGATGAGGCTTTGAGCAATCTCTTAGAAGGTCTCCTGGCCATCACAGAGGGGTTGGTACCAGATGATGTTTAGGGTCCCTTCCAAGCCAAACCATTCTATGAGAGCCTCTTTAGGAAAATGGATTTATCTCTCAAAAGCCAAGAAATAAGTTATGAGCAGGTGGTCCTGTACCTTGATATCAGTCATGGGAGTTTATTTGAATGGGGAGTAAGAGCAGTTTAACCATCAAGTGCCTTTTGAGTTGGTCAATATGTGGGTCTAACTTTTTATATTATTATTTGTAAAATCTCTGTCGTCTAGAAGAGCTTCATTTGACTCAAAGTAAGTTTGTGTACAGATTTGTGACTAAAGATGGTGTGATTGGGACAGAATTTGTAGAATGCAACTGCTTGTTTCACCACCACCCAGCCCAAGAGAAAATTGTAGTGAAAGCAGAAAATTCTGCTGACTAATTAATATGGCTTAATCTACGAGGTATTAAAATTCCTTGTGTGTGCTTTTAAGGAATCTTCTGAGAACTCTGGTGTGGATGCATCTGATAGAGGTGAGTTTTTTAATTTACTACTTGGCCACCCTTCTTTCAACTTTTTGAGAAAATTGCAAATAACTTTTTCATCACCTTCTAATGTAGTAAAATCTGTTTTTATCCATGTCCGGTATCCTTTCAGAAAGCAGAGAATAGGAATAGAATAGGCAGGAGCCTGAGGTACTGGTAGTTCTATGAAATCAGTATTCATATTCCTCTTTGAAATGTCAGTCCTGATTCCCTGATACCTTGGAAAGTTGATGTGGAATAGGTTCAACTTCCTTTATTAAGAAAGGAGCAGTTAAATAAAAACCTTGGCCTAGGTGTCAGTATTTTATGAGCAGTTAAAACAGATGCATTAAATGTTAGGGGAGCAGTAAAAAGAGGTTTCCTGTCAGCTGCAGCAGTTCTTCAGAAGTGTTTGCAAAGATTTTGGCATCAGTCTTGTTGCCAGTCTGCAAAGTTTTCTGGGGAGGTTTTGACCTTCTATTCCCAAATAATTAGTTGATTATATTAACATAATCAATATATTATATTAATATATTAATTAGTGGCAGCAGCCTTTGACTGTTTTTTTTTTAATATATAAAACTGGTACTACTTGACATTTTTTGGTTCTTGAGCAAATAAAAACTTAATCTTTCATTAATGGAACTATTTCTAGGTAGTAGCCACCAGTTAATGGCTGAAAGAGCAGTTGTGGTAAAATACATTTAGCTGGGGTTTAAGTATTCTGGTATTAAGTTAGGTTGTTCATCTCCATAGCTGCCTCTGAGGCAGAAGATGAGGGAAATGTTTCCTACTCTCGTTTGAGAGGATAAATTCAAATAACTCTTTGAATGATAAAATAATTTCTGTCAATTTAGAAAGCACTACTTTTTTTTCAACCCGCTCAATGATGCAGGAAACAAATTTTAGAGGTAGCTGTAGCTTGGCTTCCTTAAGTGTCCTTTGTGTTTTGCACTTGTGGGATAAATGAAGTGCTTCAGGCTCTGGTTTCTTCCTAGCAGCAAACAATAATGTGATTATCCACATGTCCTTCTCTTATGAATGGTCTGCGAAGAGACTGGAGAGGATTCAGAGCAATCTCTGAGAGTCCCAGCTGTCTCCAAATACTGTAAGATGAAGAAATTAGATTCTTAGAGATAAGGGATTGGATGCCTCACATAAAAAATTGAATTCACCCTGATGTTTGGGATTTGGGGAGTTTTTAGCTTTTGGTTGTTTTGGTGGTTTTTTTTCCAGGGCTTTTTTTTGTTGGTTCAGTTTTGGTATTTCTTTAATATATAAAAGGTTATCAATAGGGCATAGTAAGTTAAGAAAAAATTCTACCTTTAGCTGTTTTAGCTAAAACTTTAGTTTTGGCAGGTGTTCTCCATTTTTAGGATTCATACAGAATACTTTGCACTTCTCAGTGAAGGCAGTGTTTCTCTTTTTGTGTTGAAAGTGTGCAAAGCCTGTCTACAGCAGGTAAAAGTAAACTGGGAGGGTTCTAACCTGGACCTGCAAGTATTAGTCTGTCCTTAATAGGGAAAGTTATTAGGGTTACACACTTTGTTCTCACAGGAAGTAGCCTGGCAGAGTAGGTCTGAACAATTCCTTGTATGTAGCAGGATCCTGTCACAGGAAAATGAATTGATGTGGAGAAAGGGATAAATAAGTTTTAACTTAGGTGATAATAGTGTTTGGGTGCATTTCCAGTGAAATAGCTTTCTGTATTATAGGTCAAATTTTTGAGAGAGAAAGGTGAAAGTTTTCTTTTCTTCCTCTCTCTTCTGTCTTTGAGGTGCAAAGATGTTACTGAATTTCCCTTTTGGCTTTTAAAAAGACTTCCAGATTCCCCAGAGAAAATGCTTTTTGTTCCATTCTGTGCCATGGCCCTCTGCCCAATAATTGAAGTCCCAGTGGTTTGAAAGTATGATTGCCAGTACAGCGGAGATCTACTAAAATTAGTTTTTTGAGGCTTCACACCTAGAAGAATATTCAACTTGTATACCAATGAATTCTATGATAAAAGCTCTTTTATAATAATAATTTATAATTGGCGTGATGGAGTTGACCATTCCTGGCCACAGGAGTGGTTCCCTTTATCTCAAGAAGCTCTCATTTTTGTAACAGTCTAGCCTGTTCATCTTGATAAACATTTAGGAAGCAATCTGACAGGTTTGTGCCTAATTCTACTGGAGGAAGAAGACTGGATGGCAGGAAGAGTAATAGCAATTTAAGAATAGGATGATGAGGCAGTGATCTGGTAGGTATCATAACTAAGATTTTTGTCACTCCTGGTTCTCAGGGTTCTCATCCTCTCCTTTTCCCTTCCCTGTGCTGAGTTCAGGGAAATTCAGAAGTCAGGGCTTACAGTGCAGACACATTTTATGATAAGTATGACTGACTTTAGCTAATGATGAATTGGAAGGTCTGGCTACATCTGTCAAGAAAAGATTTTGTTGCCTTTCATTCACAGAAATACCCATAGAATACCTAAAAACTGAGTTAACAGATTTGGACTTGTTTTTTCATGATCTCTAGTGTGCCTTATTTCTTACTTTGTGAGTTCTAAGGTGGCCTTGACAATAGGAAGGTACTAAGAGGAAGTGTGATAGAAAGTCCTTTCTATCTTTGTTGGGCTATTTAGGAATGAAGTGGGAAGTGTGCATCAATGAATATGAATCTTAGAGAGCAAGAAAAGAAAGAGCTTTAAAAATATTTTACTTTCTGAAGTGTTTATAACAAATCTTGAAGAAGTTATTGCAAATAAGTTATCTTCACCCTTCTTTGTTCCACTTAAGTAATTTATGAACCCACAAACCATGTTTATCAATGGGAATTGAGAAAGAAAGGTAATATAGCTAAAATTTATAGTGCAGAACACCATTTTCTAGAATGAAAACTGTAGTCAATAACTTACACAGTGTGTTTAAAAACTTTGTTGTTGTTGTTTTGAATTCAACTATATTTTATTTAATATTTACCTCCAAATTGCAGGTGAAGAAAGTGATATAGTTTCAGTAAGAAGAAAATTTGAAGACTTTCACCTCCAGGTAAAAATGTCATGTGTCTAATATAATGTAATGATTTTGTGTTCAATAGAAACTATTAACTATTTAAGTAGTTTCCATGTGCCTGAGGAGTTGATACAGTCAGCAGAAGACTTGGTATAGTCTGCATCTCAATGCACTATTTTAGCAAGTAGAGCAAGTGAGGGGATCAATAAATAATGTCCCAAAGACCAATGAAAAGTGATGAGATTGTCTTGGGAATACCAGTGGGCCAGAGAAAACCCTACAATGTACTGCATCAACAGGCACCCCTGAGAAAAGCTTTTCTAGGTAAGGAAAAAGAGCAACCAGATGGATCACAAAGTGAAAATACTTATGAAAAACATGTTTGTTCAGCTGAGAGTCTAGTGTAAATAGGTAACATGATTTAAAGCAAAAGGGAAATGCAAAAAAAATGGCTGCTGTAACAAAAGCAGACTGGAATCCTCTGCACTTGCTTCCCAAACTGGACTGTTTGTCATGACTACCCTGAGTATTTCCACTGTTGAAGGAAAATATAACCCCCTCTTTGTGTGTGCAGCCATTTTAATCCTGTGTTCTGCTTGCTCAGATCCCATTACCAAAAACGTGATTTACTGTCCTTGGTTGTTCAGCGTAGTGCTGGTGTCCTCTCTCTGACCACAGCTGATGCAATCTGCTTCAGGAGGTGACTAATGAAGGTTTAAGGAATGAATTGCCATTTCTTACCAAATTCTCTCAGATTTTACCCAGAGGGGCATTGCAGAGTAGACCTATATGAGTTCTCACAGGGCGTTAAGAATACACATAAAGATTGGCAGCTGTAATTGTCAGAGCTTTGTAACCATTTTCCTTTTATTCTCTTTATTTGGGTGTTTTGTTTGGTTTTTTTTATCAGGGAATCTTCAAGGCAATGTGTGCTTTTCCCTGAACAAGCTAGTTAATTATTCCTTTTTATATATCTTCACATATAGTTCCTTCTTGAGATTTGTGGCTTTTTGGGGGGTATTTTTTTTGCATGAAATGTATACATTAAAAACAAGTTTATGCTGGTTGCATATCTTCATCTGAAAAATACTAGTTTGCAATAAACCTGAATAAGTTTGAGGTTGTCTGTGCCAATAACTTTTATGTCTTTTAATAATTTTATTTTCCTCTAAGAATCTGAATGTAAATGATGGACAAGTGCAAAAGACAGAAAGAGTTCGAGTTGATCTGATAGTACAAGGTGATGAGAGAAACATTCCCGAATGGATGATGGTAACATATGTGCAGATGTCTTCAATTCCAAGTTTTCAGCTGGTTAGAATAAAATAAGAACTCTTTAACTGGGTAGCACAATGAATTCTAACACAACTTCTCCGTGATTCTCCCGTTGTTCTTCTGCTTGATGTCTGTGTAAAATATTACAGTACCTTGGGCTTTAGTCAGCAAGGATGTGTAAGAAACAGAGAAAATTATTTACAAATTTATTTTCACTTTTTTGTTTTACTTTTACACTTTGTTCCTTGAATCCTGATGTGCAAGTTGATCTTTGATCTATAAGTTTTCCAACAAGTCTAAATCTGAGCTTTGTAAAGGAAAAAGAGAATTAGCTTTGTTTTGATTTGGGGGATGAAGGAGATCAGAGGCAAAATGTTATGATACATGGTACAGCTTCTGTTTTCTGCTAGACCTTCCAGAGCTGTCTAGATTATCCAGGGGTGTGTGTGTGTGTATCCGTGTTTAAATTCTTATATTTGGAAAAGGGATTAATACATGGTACATAATGTATAAGTTGAAAAAAAAGACGAATAGCTTTCCAAGATTAAACTAGTAACTCCTAAAACTTCTTACTGAAGTCTTAGACTGGAAGTTTTCCACTTTGTCTGAACTTGACTGAGCCCCTACAGACCAGAACTGTCCATGACGTAGAACAGCAAGAGGAGGGGGAATCACAAGTATGGTTTTGATATCATCTTTAATCTTTTTATGTTCATCAAAAAGCTCACAATATTAGGTTGGGTTTTTTTTCTTTTTTTTTCAGATAAAATCTCCAGGTTCATCAAAAAGTCACCATTTAACTTCACCAGTGCAAGAACCAATTGGTACAATTAAGTCTTTTGTCTGTTGGTCAAATATATTAGCTACAAAATGTGGTTTTATTAACATTTATTAGAAACAATGTTTAATTTCTTGTAAAGACAAAGGCATTATTTATCACCTGAGATGTTCAGTAGGCTGGATTTTAAAGGGCAGTTAGACATGATTTCTCTTATGGCAAAATGTATTTGAAAAACAGAAAATAAATAACTTGTGTACACATCCAGCTTTTCTGACGTAGCCTCAGGAAAAAATAGGCATTGTTTCAGAATTCAGCAGCATTTAGCTCACTGAGAGCAATGTTTTTTAGTTCTGCTTATTTTAAATTCAAGGAATGTAATACAGTGGCTTTGAGCCTGCTGGTGGTAACTGGTAGTCAAAGTGGTACTTTACTGGCAAACTTTCCTCAGGAGCTTTCCAGACTTGATGCAGACCTAAGAGTTTTGGTGTGAACATTTTAACCTGAACAGCTACACAAAGCATTCTTTTCATCATGGTTTATGAAAGCAAAAGCTGCACTCGCACTAGCTGAGTACAAAGCTTTGAAGGAATACAGGAAAAAAGTAACAAAACATTTTGAATAAGGCTGTTGTTTCTGGCCAAAAGTCCCATGGGGCAAAGAAGTCTTCCTCTGCAATGAAAATCTGTATATTATGCTACTTCAAATTGTGTATTTTTTTCAATATATTTACTGTCTGTTCTCTATAGTCTGTGAATTCCATATGATTAGGAAGTATATTAGTTTTTCCCCAACTGATTGCTGTTAATCATCCATTTAGCCTGTCATTAAAGCTTAATGAAGTATGCTGTTACAGTAAGACTATCTGTATTGCATGCAATTGTTTTTAAGTCATACAATATATTACTGGAAGTGCCTTAATAGGTTTGGATTTTTTTCTGTCTTCTGTTTTTGTTTTTTGACTCAATTGTTGTGGGTTTTGGTTTTTGATTTTTTTTTAATAGACAATCAAGCTGCTGTTTGCAGAAAGAAATTAGAGTTGTCAAATGAATCTTCTTCATCCAAATATCTACAGTTCAAACATTGTGATGTTCCCATTTCATCAGGTGCAATAACCACACCCATGCATCGACCTTGTCCACAACTCAGCACAATTTTGTGTGATTGTATCCATGGAGATGACCTGTCTGCAGAAGAGGAATGCTCCTGGAGCAATACAGCTCTTGCAGGCTTGTATCCAGCAATGCTGGAGACATTTACAAGGCTTATGGCCAAGCAGTCTCAGAAAAAGCTGTTAAAATATATGTTTGGACACGTAAAGTCCAAGAGACGAAAGTCTAGACGACCAAAGCTCAGGGTCTCTGTAGACAATGTAAGAGGGTTAGGAGCCTGTAAACTAAAGAAAGCATTTCACAGCATATGTAGCTGCAGAAGTGAAGATAAGCAGAATCCAACTTTTGGAAATGAGAGCAGAGATTTTTGTTATGACAATTGCCTCATTGATAATTCATCTGGTCTGGCACCTTGTACTTCTACTGATACAAATGGAATCAAAATGAACTACTGTGATCCAAGTTTAGGACAACATTTGGCATCTGGAAAGGGCCAAACAGTCTCCAAAACCACTCCTTTTCCTGATGTTATGGCTAGAATGGGAGAGACATTTATAGCTGAAGATGAATTACCAACTACTGCCTCACCAAAGAATTCAGAATACACAGAAAGTGAAAAAATGGCTGACAAACATTTCTCAGAAGACAATTTTATAACATCACCTGCCAGTTCAGATTCAAGAGGGTTTCATCTTGTAAAAGACAATAAGACTCAGAAAACTGGCCTTGCTTGTGTTGGCACCTCAGAATTGTGTTCATCTGCTTGCAGTTCCCATAGAAATAGTACCAATTCTATACCTATCACAAACTATTCTCCTGCAAGATCATCAAATACTGGGCTCATAGATCCTGAAAAAATAATTTCTGAAAGACAAGCTTCTTTCCAGCACAACCGCTCATTTCCCTCGTGGTTTACGAAGCTGACTCCTTCAAAGATGCCCCAGAAATGTGAAGATGCATTTGAGGAACTCTACCACAAAGTGTGTTCTGAAGAATACCAAAAGTCTTTAACAATGACAAGGCCTCTTTTAAACTCACAGAACCTTGAAGAGGAAGGAAGATTAGAGAAGACTAATTTAAGTGATTCTGTGAGGTCCACTAAACAGTGTGATAGAGAATTTGACAGGACCTATGAGCAGCTATGTAGGGAGTCTGTTCCAAAATTTCATGGGTTTCAGAGAGCTTCGAATTTAAGGAAATATGAAGATATACAGATGCCTGAAAGTGTAAATGCTCTTGTTAACTCTCCTGTTGGAACTTATTCTGCAATTTCAAAAGTTAAAAGAGCAGGAAATGTTCAAAACAATCTTCCTTGTTCACCAACAAAGCGAGTGAAACC
The DNA here is from genome assembly GCA_020086605.1 of Lanius collurio. Taxonomy (NCBI): domain Eukaryota; kingdom Metazoa; phylum Chordata; class Aves; order Passeriformes; family Laniidae; genus Lanius; species Lanius collurio. Next base: position 1,301 of record JACBWW010002186.1, on the reverse strand, counting down.
TCTACCAGAACATTATTTTTCTTCAAGGGAATGTCAAGAGCTTTCCCACAGAACAAAGCCTAATCTTCAGACAGCTGGCATGGATTTTTTGAGCACGTACAACTGCAGCAACCCCAGGGTTTTTGCAGATCACAGCTGTCATCAGGTATTTAAGGACCTTGTGAAAAAAAATGGTGCACTTTTAGATATTTGGAGAAGGGCTTAAAAATGGATTAGAGCTGTTTGAACTAGTGCTAGCATGCTTCTGGTGCTGTTTGGTCAGTTGGGAGGTTTTACAGCTCTGGAGGCTTGGGGATATTTATTTGATAAAATACAAGTTGTATCAGGTCTCCTGGATCATGTGAGGAGCTCTCTGTATTTAATAACTTTGAAATGGTTCTAAATGAAAGATTTGATTCCACCTTAATAGACAATGTCCCTGGTTAAAATGGTCTCAAATAGTGACTCAGTTATGGTGTTACCCTTCTGAAATGATGACATTAATTTTATTGGTGGGCAAGGTGAAGCAAACAAGTTTTACTGAGTTTCACTGGAATCATTAGACTTGTTGATTTAAATCAGACTCTTATTTTCAGGTTCACAGTTACTTCTTCTGAGGCAAGCTGTGAAATAGTATGTTTTTTTCCATCAATGCTGTATATTGATGCTTTATTTTCAGGACTCTGGATTTAATGATTCTTCAGATAAAGGTTTTTTTTGTATTCCTGGCCCTTCCCTGCAAGGTTAGTTTCAGACACTTCAATAATTTGCATGAGACTATTTTCCTAAAGAAATTTTCTTAAAGAAGTATATCCAGTGTTTAAAGAGGCTAATACTTTAACATCCTGTCATTTTCATGCTACTCAACATTATTCTTGCCCTTTTCCATACCACTGTTTCTCATCACCAGAATCTGGGACTGCAGGCGCACACTCTGGTAGGCCTGGGGCAATGGAGAATTGCAGCTCTCCCAGAGATGTGAGGAAGTGTCACAAAAGGTAATAACAGCCTCTTGAAAAAAGCGATTTCAAAATTAATTCCTACTCCTCACCTCCATGTATTAAAGACATGGAGGTGGCATGCGTGCTTGTAGAATGAAAATGAGGATTGGAGAGCCCAAGCTAATCACAGCTGCAGGCTCAAACACTTAGGGACAAGTGTCTGTGCTCACAGCTAGCCAGAGTCCAGCAAGGAGAGCTGCTGAGCAGAAGAGAGTAAGGTGACCTAACTGAAGAGCTGCTGTAGTCCTAATTTGGTGCTCATTATAACGAGGCGTTTGTTATTTTATATATGCTGTAGAATTGTTTTGGCTGTGGCTGTGT
>JACBWW010002185.1:0-10186 GCA_020086605.1 Lanius collurio | reverse complement strand
GGGGCACTTCACAAGCATTTAATGCAAAAGTAACAAAATAATTGGGAAAACAACCACAACAACACCATTGGCACTGTAAGTGCTGGTGGGGGTCACACAAGGCCATTTCAAAGACTGACAGAATCTTCTGAGCTGGAAGGGACCCACAAGGATCATGGAGTCCAACTCTAAAGGGAATGGCCCCTGTGGGGTCAAATCACAACCTTGGCATCACTGGCAGCGTGCCCCAACCAAGGGCACATTCCTGTGGAAGCCCAGGTTTTACATCTATATTCATCTATATCCATATCTGTCTTTACTTATCGATCAATCTACAGGGTTACTCTATAAATATGTGGTGTTAGAGAAACAGGATCATTCTGGGATGGTCCAAGAAGGAGCAAGTGATTCGCCCCAAGCCAGGCCAGGAGACACTTCAGAGACAGAGTCAGAGAAGTGGGTATTTGCTTTATTCGGCGCCGGGTGTGTGGGGGATCGCTCCTCCAAACACACACACCCTGGTACCTTCTACAATACAGTACTTATGGGTTAAATTATGAATATTCATTACATTCCTTGAGACAGGTGTGGTTATACAAATTATTCCCCGTAAGCCATTAATATCATTAGCATACGGGTCACGCATGCGTTGTGTGTCCTGGTGGTCGCACTGAGGAAGGCTTCCCCTCTTCCTCGGGGGTCTCTGTGATGAAGATCAGCAGTCTTCCTCATAGTGCCCTTTTCACCTTTCTCCCTGAGGCATGCGTGGTCTTTTGAGGAATGATTCAGCAGTTTTTGGGATGATCCTTGTCCCTCCTATCTTAACAAGATCAGGGCGAATCCTACTTCCAAGGTCTTGTAATCAGCATTTGCTGTCTGAATTAACATTTGCTGTCTCCTCCTGTCCCCTCTATCTTGACAAAATGTAAATTCAGCTTCTTAAGTTTTGTCTCTTAATAGTTAACTGTGCTTACATGAGTTACCCACTGACTACCCCCTTACTCACAAGAAACCCCCAGCTACAGCCCAGGTAAAGCTGAGCCTGCCCAGCACGGAGAAGGTCCTCTCTGCATCCCCTGCTGCAGGGGAGTTTGGGCCCTGCTGCAGAGATCCAGCCGTGGATGTGAGCAGGTCCCACTCCTGAATTTACCCTCTCCAAGGAACACACACTCTGCATCGCCCAGGACCTCGGCCCTGCAAGGAGGAGCAGAGACAGCGCTGGTATCACAGGAGGACACGTTGTGCCCCCGTGCCTTCCAGGCCCTGCCCGGCTCCCCGGGACTCACGAGGAGTTGAAGCTGCTGCCGTGCCCCCAGTGCAGCCCCTGGCAGGGATGTAGCTCCCACAGAGGGGGAAGAGGAACTGCTGGGAAGGAGAGGAGCCGGCAGCGGGAGCTGCCCCGGCCCCTCGGGGGATGCCCAGGGCTCCCCCGCACCCCGAGGCTCCTTCCCTGCAAGGCCCCGGGGCAGGGCTGCCCCCCCCCCGGCCCTACGAGCACCCAGCCCGGCCCAGGAGCCCCCCAGGCTCCCCTCTGCCACCCCACAGCGCCCGCAGCCCCTCACTCACCATTTCCTCATCCTTGAGCACGGCCAGGGAGGCCCCGAGCTCAGAGCACCGAGCCTGACTGTGGAAACCATGTTTTTACTAGAAAATGGACATATCGTGATACAGCCATGAAATAGAAGAACCAGAGCACGTAACACAGAAGGACTGAAGCAGGTACACAGGGGAAAAAGTCCATGGGAAGGTTGAGAGAAAGGAACAAGCTGCATCGGGGAGGATGGGAATGAGGAAGGAGCAAAGGAAGAAAAGGATAAGAAAATGCAGACTCAAGGACAGTTGTGACATCCACGACAGACAATGTGACACACATACAAGAACCAATCATAAAGCATAAAGTAGTGTGTGAAAATAGGCCCTAACCAATAATAATTATGCACGATTGTGTGTAGGGAAAGCAAGAATTGTGTATTTGGGGCAGTAGTTCATCAAAAATACGGCTTCAGCCTGATTCACACTGAATCGTGTAGAGTCCATTGTTTCTCTCCACAGTCCCCCCAGTCCTCAACCTCCTCCCCTGTGCTTGGTTTTGGGGGTTCCAGGCCGCTCTCAATTTAAAGGTCCCATCCCTCCTTTCCCTCAATTCAGGCAGCTCCTGGCAGATTTTTTGTGTGAGGAATCCCTGAATTTCGGGATTTCTGGTGTGCACTTCTGGAGAGGGACAGCTCTGTCTGGCTCTCCCCTCCCTCTTGTGGCCTCTCAGCTGCCCCCAACATCCTGGAGGTGCTGGGATTTCCTTCCTGGGGACAAGGATGTTCATTCCCTTCCAGGAGCCCAATGCCTGGCTGGGGCTCCAGGTCAGGGGATCCTTGAGCAGCTGCCCCAGAACCTCTGCCAGGGTCTCCCAGCGCAGCCAGAGCCGCTCGGCCTGGGGTCCCCAAAGTCCTCAGCAACTCCCAAGTCCCTCCCAGGAACCCTCAACTCCCTCAAACCCAGCATCCCCCACATCCCCTGCCAGTTCCCCCCATGGCATTGGCCATGGCCATGTCCCCACATGTCACTGGCCATGTTCCACCGTGTCCTCACCCACGGCTGTGTCCTCACCATGTTTCCATCCATGTAATGTCCCCCATGTCCCCATCCATCTCTCAGTTCAATGTCTTTATTTTTACCCCATTTTCAGGTGTTTTGAAGAAATGAAGACAAATGAATAGAAAACCAAAGCCGAAAGAAAAGGATTTCCGTGTCCAAGCCAGCTGAGGATCCTCATGCTTGAGTTGGAGGGAAGAACCTTTTTTGGAGGAGTTTCCACCCACGGTCTCCAGAATCTTGGTCTTTGTCCCAGTCCATCACCATTTGGCTGTGGAAGAAACATTTGGGCCAGAGAAAATGCAACTCGTGGAATCACTGAGGTTGGAAAAGACCTCCAAGACCATCCAGTATTCCTTGATGTTGAAGGCAGAAAGGATTGAACAGAAAAGATTTTTTGGGGTCAATATTCAAGAAATCCGCTCTCCCCAATGAATTCCCGATTGTGGGCCTGCAGGGCCTAGAGAGCCGTACTGGTAGTACTGCTCAGCTCATGACAGGAGTGGATTCGCTGGGCCTCAAGCCTTGGCAAAGAGAAGCAGGATTTTGAGAAAAATGCTGTGATAGTGCATTCTAGGCATACCTGTGTTAGTTAGTACGAGGCATATGTTAAGCAATATCACTTGGCAAATATTACTTGTTATATAAAACAAGGGTATATAAGCACAGCTAGAAGAATCAATAAATGTCATTCATATGAGCAATCTATGGAGTCCTGACTCTTTGATGGTCGCCACCAAATGGTGCCCTCGTGTGAGGAGCGATGATCGCCTAGCTGGGTGACGAGGCAGGCGACCGGGTGGCGAGCCCTGCTGAATGAAAAGCCGCTGAAAGGAAGCGGGAAGCCGACCGGCGTTCTCCGAGAAAAGGAGGTGAGCTACCCCTGCTGGGTTTGGGGTTTTACACTGCAGGGAACTATGGGCCAGGGGATTTCTGGCCAAGAAAGAGACGTTTATGAACTTATGCTTAAACTGCTAAAACAGCATGATAAAACTCTGCCTTCGCATGATTTAAAACTTATATTATGTTGGGTAGCGGCAGAGGTCCCGGGAGTTACAGAATCCACGATCTTTACATCAGATCTGTGGGACACGGCAGGAGTTAAGTTATGGGACTTGGCCATGAAAGGAAACAAAGCCGCTGCACAAATGCTACCCTCTTGGAGAGTAACCTTTGAAGCCTTGAAGGCTCAAGGAAATTCCCAAAAGGCAGAGAAACCTTATGTTGCTGATGCAGACTCTCAGACTACCTTAACACCTGAAGAAACTGCTGCTAATAACCAGATTGCTGCTCGCTCCTCCGCTTCGTGGGAGGAGTCTCGAAATTCTTTAAATACCGATGATACTGCTTCCCAGTGTTTATCCACCTCACCGGCCCCCCGCCACAACAAACCTCTGCTGCTTCAGCTCCATGTGTAGAAGGGAAAAAGGAGGGGGGCCCCCTGCACCCGACGCCTCTGCGCTCTGTAAAGGCTTTCGCTGCTAACTATGATGAAGACAGTGACGGTCTGGATGAGGATCCCTTTGATCCTGGACCTATTGATACTGATAAGGAGCCTGATTTATATCCCCCTGACCCTCATGACAACTGGCTCCGCTTAAAACAACAAGCACTAAGAGAGGGCGATTTAGAAGTTGCCGAAAGAATCGTAGCACCTGTGATATACACAGGGACTGGAAAGCGGGCTGCCCACTGGGAACAGTTGTCTTTTTCGGAGATTAAAGAGTTACGCCGTGCAGCTACAGAACATGGTATTGGCTCACCGCATTTTGCAAGCTTGCTTGACTCTGTATTTGCTGCCCACACCATGACACCATATGATTTAAGGACCCTCTCCAGGATACTGCTATTTCCCGTGCAATACAGCTCCAGCCACAGATGCCAGCTCCGGCTCTGCCAGCCCCGCAGGAGCAGCCACTGATAATACCCAGCCAAGGGTCATCTCAAGTCTGTGCCCAGCAACCGCAGACAGCTCCGGACTGGACTTGGCAACCTCAGACACAGTGACATTGCTTGATTCCACAGTTCATTTGCTCCCTACAGGAATCTTTGGCCCACCAGGACCTCAGACGAGTGCCTTGCTGGTGGGTAGGTCCTCAGCTACCCTCCAAAGACTTTTTGTCCTGCCAGGAGTCATAGACTCAGACTCTGTAGGAGAAATAAAAATCATGGCTTGGACTCCCTTTCCACCCTGTACTGTTCCAAAAGGTGCATACATTGCACAATTAATTCTCTTTCCACGCAATTTGACACCCCCTGTAGCAGGGTGTGACACAAGAAAGGGAGGATTTGGTTCCATAGGAACCCCAGAAATATTATGGGTGCAAGAAATTTCTAATGAATGTCCTGTTTATAAATGTACCCTGTCACTGCGGGGACAACAGGTGACAGTCACAGGAATTTTGGACACAGGCGCAGATGTAAGCATTGTTTCTCAGGCCAAGTGGCCTCCCACTTGGCCCCTCACCGAGGTGCCACAAACCCTCACTGGAATTGGGGGAAATAGCTACAGTCAACAAAGTCGCGCTATCATTGACGTGACAGGACCTGACGGTCGCACAGCCTCTGTAAAGCCATTTGTACTGCCTGTGCCCATGGTGTTGTGGGGACAGGATGTGCTCTCCCAATGGGGAATTAAAAGGCAGTCAGATTTTTAATTGGGGCCGTTGAGGCGCGTGGCACCCCAAAATTGACCTGGAAAACTGAGACACCTGTTTGGGTGGATCAATGGCCCCTTCCATTGCCCAAACTACGCGCACTCACTGACCTTGTCCAAGAGCAACTGCAAAAGGGACGTATAGTCCCCTCTACCAGTCCCTGGAACACACCTGTGTTTGTTATTAAGAAACAATCTGGCAAGTGGCGCTTGCTCCAAGATCTCAGAAAAATCAATAATGTCATTGAAGACATGGGGACCCTTCAGCCTGGTTTGCTTTCCCCAACTATGATTCCCCAAGACTGGCATTTAACAGTCATTAATTTGAAAGATTGCTTTTTTGATATTCCTGTGCATCCTGATGATGCTCCTAAATTTGCTTTTTCTGTTCCAAGCCTAAATATGCAAGCCCCTTTGCAGAGATTTCATTGGCTTTTTCTTCCACAGGGCATGAAATGCTCCCCCACGATTTGTATGTGGTTTGTAGCAGAAGTTTTTAACCCCATTCGTCAACAAATGCCTGCTGCTTTGTTATATCATTACATGGATGACATCCTTGTTGCAGCAGAAAAACAAGAAGTCATGGAGGAAGCCCTAGCCCTTGTCACTGCTGCTGTAACCCAAGCAGGGCTTTGTGTTTCTCCTGAAAAAATTCAACGCCAACCCCCTTGGAGGTATTTAGGGTGGCACATTAGGACCCAGAGTATTTCTCCTCAGCCTTTGCAAATTCATGCTGACATTCGCACCTTGCATGATGCTCAGAAACTTTTGGGAAAAATCAATTGGGTTCGTTCCTTATTAGGAATTTCAAACACTGATTTAGGCCCTCTGTTTGAGCTGCTGAAGGGAGAGCCTGATCTCCTTTCACCTCGGCACCTCACACCAGAGGCCTGCCAAGCACTTCAATTGGTAGCTGATGCTATTTCCAATCGGCAGGCAGCCCGGTGCGCCCCTGAGTTGCCCTTTTCATTGATAATTCTGAATCCAGCTAAACAACCCCATGCTTTGATTTTCCAGTGGGATCCTAAAGCGCCTGACCCTTTGCTGATTATTGAATGGATTTTTTTGCCACATCAGATGTCTAAAACTGTAACTACACAACATGAAATGTTTGCCTTACTCATTGTTAAAGCGAGACAGAGACTTACCACACTTGCAGGTGTGGATTTCTGTCTTATCTGTTTGCCTGTTACTGCATTTTATTTACAGTGGTTGTTGTAACAATCTGAAGTTTTTCAAATAGCTCTTGCAGACTTTCCTGGACAGCTGTTGACACATCCCCCAAAGCACAGACTTGTGGCCACCAGTTTCAATCTCCTGATGAAACCCAAGAGAAGTGACATCCCTCTAAAGGCTCTGACTGTTTTTACAGATGGGTCTGGTTGCACACAGAAGTCCGTGCTGCTGTGGTGGAACACCGATCTCGCCCGGTGGGATTCAGATGTTGCTACAGTTTCAGGTTCTCCCCAGATTGCAGAATTAGCAGCTGTAGTCCGAGCTTTTCAACATTTTACTGCTCCTTTAAACTTGATGACAGACTCTGCTTATGTTGCAGGACTAGTGGAGAGGGCTGAAGCTGCTGTTCTGAAAGACGTGCCCAACAAAGATCTGTTTTACTGGTTACAACAGCTTGTTTTCCTCTTAGATAACAGACAGCACCCCTACTTCGTTATGCATGTTAGGTCTCACACTACTTTACCTGGTTTTATTGCAGAAGAAAATCGTCAGGCAGACTTACTAACCTTAACTGTTCATTTACCAGATTGCTTTTCCCAAGCTAAACTTAGTCACTCATTTTTCCATCAGAATGCTGCCGCACTTGCTCGCTCCTTTAACTTGACCACACGCCAAGCTGCCGGTATTGTGGCTGTGTGCCCGGATTGCCAGAGGCACTCCTTCCCCTCCCTTGTGGGAGGTGTTAACCCCAGAGGACTCGACAGCCTCCAAATCTGGCAGACAGATGTAACTCATTTTTCTGAATTTGGGAGACTCAAATACATTCACTCTTCTATAGACTCCTTTTCCGGTGCCTTGTTTGCCTCCTGTCACACAGGAGAATCAGCTAAAGACGTTTGCCGTCACTGTTCGAGTGCCTTTGCAGTTCTGGGGATCCCCCAGCAGATCAAAACTGATAATGGCCCTGCATACATTTCCCAGAGAGTTGCGAATTTTTTTGCTCTCTGGGGGGTCACACACAAAACGGGAATTCCTCACTCCCCCACAGGACAGGCCATTATCGAGAGGGCTCATGCCTCACTGAAGCGCCTGCTGTTGCAACAGAAAGGGGGAATGGGGAATGCCACCCCGGCAGAGCGATTGCAGAAAGCATTGTATGTGTTTAACTTTTTAAATTGTTCACTTATGGATCCTAACCCTCCAATTGTAAGGCATTTTGGTAGCAGCTCTAAGATGGCAGTAAAGCAAAAAGCCCCGGTTCTAGTAAAGGATCCACAAACAGGTAAAATTATGGGACTCTATCCCCTTGTCACGTGGGGAAGAGGTTTTGCTTGTGTTTCCACAGAAATTGGCCCCAAATGGCTTCCAGCCAAGAACATGAGACCATTCAGAGAACCATTGAAGACCTCTTCTGAGGATCCTGATCGACCTGACACTTTGCCTGCTCCACCCTCGCCAGACTGCTGAATCCAGAAACTGCTGTGATACCTGCAAGCTGAAGCTGGAAGACGCAGAAACAACAGCAGTTGCAACACAGCAACAGTTAAAATCCTTGTAGAATCTCACATATTGCCAGAACTTTATGTTATTATTGCTTTCGCAAAGTTATTGTATCATTTACTCCTCTTGTTTTTATTAGAGATTAATTAGGGCCTGAAGTGCTTCGGCAGCACCTCTCTGGTCCCAGACGTAGATCAGCGTGCTATAGATATTACTGTGTATAATCAAACATTTTACTGTGTATAAGCAAACAAAAATAACCTGATTGTTAAATTGTAGGATAAGCAAGTTATAACCAAGACAAGATGTGGAGAATTCAAATATTAACCCTTTTATACTTAAAGATTTTTGACAAACAGGAAGTGGCTGCTATGCCACCCCTTCCTGAACGCAATGTATGGCTTACACTAGCTGAAGCTTTGAATGAGACTACAATGTGCCTGTCCATGACCTCTCCTGGTGATCCTTTCCAGACTTGTCTGGTAGCTATACCTTTGGGAAAAACTGAATGGGATACCCTTTACAACGAAACAATGCACAGAGGTTGTGTTGCCCCAGGACGAATTGAACCACTGCGGTGGTGCAATGATGAATATCGTAAAAAGAATATTGGGCAAGCAGGGTGGTATCTTGCCAATGATAGATGGTTAGGGGTGAACAAAGTTTCTGATTTTTTCACCCTCTCCTTGCCACCCCAAGAATTAGACATTTTTGGATCTATGCAAGCCTTTGCATGTTTTTATTTAAATTATACCACTGGGCCTTTTGCTGACAAAAAAATTGGTCTTGATGTCTCAGGCACAGGGATTTATGCCAATGCCTCTGCCTGGTGCAATCATACCTTGTCTCAGCCAATCATACCTGGAATTGTCCCTATTGGCTTGATGGACAATGTGTTTTTGATATGTGGAAACAGAGCTTGGAAGGGAATACCAGGAAGGTCCGTAGGAGGCCCTTGCACCTTTGGGCGATTAACCACGTTTCACTCTTTCCGGGACAACTTCCCATCGCTGCACAGCTTAGTAAGAGCAAAGCGCAGCACACACACATAACAGCCCTGACTGTGATGATAATGTGGAGTCTTGGAACCTTGGAGCCCGAGTGTTTGCCTCAATTATCCCAGCTATAGGCACGGCACATGCACTGAAAACTTTAAACAACCTTGGCTGCTGGCTTGCAAAGCAAACTAACGCTACTAGCTCTGCTTTAACAGGCTTGCTGACAGATGTAGAGAGTGTAAGACATGCGACGCTTCAAAACAGAGCTGCGATTGACTTTTTGCTTTTAGCACATGGACACGGCTGCGAAGATTTCGAAGGCTTATGTTGTATGAACCTTTCTGACAACTCTTTGTCCATTCATGCTAACATACAAGCTCTTTGAGACAGCGTGACCAAATTAAGGATAGTAGATGACAGTGACTGGCTTGGGCACTTGCTTAACGGATGGGAGCTCACTGGCTGGCTTAAACACGTAGCTAAACCAGGAATTTATATTTTAGCCATGTTATTGCTTATGATGATTTGTTTGCCATGTATTTTGCAATGTGTGCAGAGACTGATTGATAAGACTACCAAGAAAATCCTTTTGGTAGAACAGAAAGGGGGAGATGTGGGCCTGCAAGGCCTAGAGAGCCGTACTGCCAGTACTGCTCAGCTCATGACAGGGGTGGATTCGCTAGGCCTCAAGCCTTGGCAAAGAGAAGCGGGATTTTGAGAAAAATGCTGTGATAGTGCATTCTAGGCATACCTGTGTTAGTTAGTACGAGGCATATGTTAAGCAATATCACTTGGCAAATATTACTTGTTATATAATACAAGGGTATAAAGGCACAGCTAGAAGAATGACTAAACGGCCTTCATATGAGCAATCTATGGAGTCCCGTCTCTTTGATGGTCGCCATCACTTGAGATCAATTCAGTTGCATAGGGAATGCAAAAGCCACACGCACAAGCAAAGAAAAACAAAGAACTCTGTAGTGGTTTAGTTCAGATCATGTCTTACTTATTTTACCTCTGTGACATAAGAATCAGGAGAACACAAAACAGGCTCAAACTTAAAAGACTCTAAGAAGTTTATTAGCAGACCTAAAAGAAGGAAACAGAAGTTAGAATCAGACTAAACCCTTAGAACACTTTTCCTCCCCACACTTTCTCCACGCTGATAATGTAGAAACAACCCTTGAGATGTCAGATGGTTTACCACCTTTGTAATCTTTTCAGTTCACATAAAGAGATAGGAGTCTCTGAGTCTTTCTTGCTGACCTTATGGAGACATTCCCACTAG
>JACBWW010002183.1:0-10187 GCA_020086605.1 Lanius collurio | reverse complement strand
CTTCATGGAACCAAGGGTCCATTGTTACACTGTGGGGCCCTGTGGAACCAAGGGGACCACAGTGACATTGTGGGGCTTCACGGAGCAACGGAGACCATTGTGACACTTTGGGACCCACTGGAACCATGGGGCCATTGTTACACTGCAGAGCCTCCTAGAACCAAGGGGCCATTAGAGCACAGCAGGGCCTCATGGACTCAACGGGACCACAGTGACCGTGTGGGGCTCCATGGGATGAAGGGTCCATTCTGAAACCGTGGAACCAAGGAGACCATTGTTCCACTAAAAAGCTCAATGGAGTCCAGGAAGCCATTGTTAGGAAAATTAATCCACACACACCAGAGCTTTATGTCCAAAGAGGAGACAGAGGAGTCCTATTACTTTATTCCATTAAAGGGAGAGGCCATGGGGTCTCTCCAGTTGTTAGAGGATGCAGCCTCCTTTCTCTCCTCATTTCCTGGCCGCATTTCCCTTTCTCTTTCTCCATTGGCTGAGGTCCTTGAGAGGTACAGACTTCCCAAACCGCTTAATACAGACCCCCATCTAATGTATACCACTACCTTTGTCTTTTCCTATGGAATTTATGGTTCTTCCCATTGCTTCTTTCCTCTCTCAGGATCTATCTTTACCTATCAGCAGACCCACCCTTTGTAAAGACAATTCCCTCTCACTCCTTCCATCAATCAGTGGAATTCCTCCCACTGTTTCTCTCACCTCTCAGTATCGAGCTCGTACCTATGAGCAGACCCACAGTTTGTTTGTAAAGACAAATCTCTCATTCCTTTCCCCACTGTGAGCCTGCGGGGCTTTATGGAACCATGCAGAGCATTGTGACACTTGGAGGCCTTGTGGAACCAAAGGACCATTGTGGCCCTGCAGGGCCTGATGGAACCAAGGGCACAACAGTGACACTGTGAGGATCCAAGGCTCCAAGGGAGCATTCCTCCACTGCAGAACCAAGGGGCCATTGTGACACTGTGGGGTCTCATGGAACCAATGGTCTGTTGTGACACTGCAGGGCCTTATGGAATCACAGAGACTATTGTGACACCACAGGCTTCACTGAACCAAGGGGCCATTGTGACACTTTGAGGCCCCGTGGAACCAAGGAGTCCATTGGGACACTACAAGGCCTCATGGAAGCAAGGAACCAGTGTGACACTATGGGACCTTCTCGGGCCAAGGGGCCGTTGTGTCACTGTGTGACACCATCGAACCAAGGAGACCTTTGTGACACTACACGGCCCCCTGGAACTAAGGATTCATGTAACAGAGTGGGGACTCATGGAATCAAAGGTCCATTGTGATATTGCAGGGCCTCATGGAATCCTGGAGACCATTATGACACTTTGAGGCCTCGTTGAATCAAGGGGCTCTGCAGGACCTTGTGGAACCAAGGAGACCCTTCTGGCATTGTGAATCCCCATGGAACCAAGAGTCCATTGTGATACTGCAGTGCCAAGGAGTCCCCTGTGACACTACCAGGCCTCATGGAAGCAGGGGGGAACCATTGTGACACTGTGGGGCTCCATGGAAACAAGGGGCCAGTGTGACACACAGGGGCCTCATGGAACCAAGGACCCAATGTGACACTACCATTGTGACACAGCGGGGCCCTGTGGATCCCAGGGAACAGGTGACAGGTCTGGGTGGCTTGGCCTGACTGGTCCAACTGACCTTGGCATGTCAAGGGTCTCTTCTCATGTGCCCCTGAAACACTGGGGCTCTGGGCTTTCCTTCAGAGGGAAAAGAACTATTCTTCTCATCCAGGAGCCCATGGCCAAAATGGCATTCTGCCTCCAAAATTCCCTATATCCTGGGATTGCTCCTAGACAAAAGCTGCCATTGCCAACAAGTCTGGCTGCCCTTGGCTTCCTCAGAGCTGGCTCTCACCTGCCTTCACACACTGGGGCTCTGTGCTTTCCTTCCTATAGAAAAGAACCTTCCTTCCTGTCCAGGTGACCACAGCCAAAATTGGTACTTCTCCTCCAAAATTACCAATATGCAAGGGTTTCTCCCAGACCAAAGCTGCCAGGACAGACAGCTCTGGCTGGCCTTGGCCTCAGGTTGTGTCCTCCAATCTGCCCCTGAAACACCAGGGATCTGTGCTTTCCTTCCTAGGGGAAAGAACTGGCCTTCTCCTCCAGGTGTTGGGACAGTCCCAGACTGGTCAGGCTCAGCAGGGAAGGGCATGTGGCAAATCCTCCTGCAGCCATTCCAGGCAGTGGCAGGACAAGGCAGGGATGGCAGAAGCCCTGTGGCAGGGAAAAGAAGGGGATGTTGTGTGCCCAGACTTCAGCCAGGCCTGTGACAGGCTCTGCTGGGGTCTCCTCAGAGCCAGCTTGGTGAGAGCTTGGCTGAAGAAGTGGAACATGGGGTGGGTGGGAATTTGGCTGAACAAGGAGGGTGAAATATCATCCACGGTACAGAGTCCTCTTGGCAGCCACTCTCTTCTGACACCCCTCAGTGGTCAGCCCTTGACCACCACTAGGGAACATTTCCAATATCTCTACATTGGGAGAAAATGCACTTTCAACTCCTTTGTGGATGCTGCCAAGTTGCAGGGAGTCTGTGACCAAACTCATCTAGTTCATGGTGACTGCAAAACATAATTGGGCAAGAGGACTGGGTTAGAGAAATTTTTCTTGCCATCAGGTGCCAACCAAGCCACAAGAAAAGGGAGAAAAAACTTATGCATCAGAAGAAAGGCAGTTCAGTAGGGAAAAAAAACGAAACCGAAAACTACCAAAGCAAAACCCACCCACAACAACACAAAATGCTCACAAACAAATCAACCACAAAAAGCAAAAGCCACAAACAGGAGCAAAGCAAATGCTCAGGAAATCTCCCATGAGTGGAAAATGTTGAAGCACTTTGTGGCAGAAGAGGGTTCTGTGTGTGTAGGGGCTGTTTGAAAGGAAAATGTCTGTAAAAAAGAAATTAATGCTCTCTACCTCCTGCTTCTCTCAGTTTATTACTGATCATGGTGTGACATGGAATGGAACATCCCTTGGGTCAGTCCAGCCCAGCTGTCCCATCCCTGTTCCCTTGGGAGCCCTTGCCCACCCCAAACCCATTGGCTGGGGGGGGTTGCAGACACCCCTCATGTGGGGCGAGCACTGTGACAGGGACAGTAGGACAGAACAACCTTAACTCTTATCAAGGACAGTAGGACAGAACAACACAGCCTTGGAGAAATACAGAGGGCTTGTGAGAAAGGGTACAACTATGTCAAATAAAGTCAAAGGAAGTGGGGATAGCTAATGAATATGTAATCAGTGAGTCTGATAAAAGCTCTGTTCACTCGATGCTCAGTGCACTCAAATGCATGAAGGATCACCCATGGGACCACCATGATGTAATAAAGAATAGCTGCTTTCAAATACTCCAAACCGGGTGAGATGGTCTCTCTCCAGCAGATTTCAGTATCAGTGGTGCCCTTGACTCCATTTTCCCCCACAGGCTCACAATGGCTCCTTGGTTCCAGGAGGCCCTGCTGTATAACAATGGACCCTTGGTTCCATTCGGGTCCAGACTGTCAAAATGGCCTCCTTGGTTCTGCTCTGCCACAATGCTCTCCTTGGTTCCACGTGGCCTGGCTGTGTCACAACAGCCCCTTGGTTCCATGAACTGCTGTAGTGTCACCGTGGTCTCTTGGATCTGCAGTATCACAATTGGTTACAAGCAGCCCCACTGTGTCACAATGAATATTTGGTTCCACAGGGCCCCACAGTGTCACAATGGACCCTTGGTTCCAGGAGGCCTCGCTGTATAACAATGGATCCTTGGTTCCATGAGTTTTGTGCCATCAACAATGGTCTCCTTGGTTCCATAGTGTGAAAATGGCCCCTTGGCTCCATGAGGTTCCTCAGTGTGGTCTCCTTGGCTCCATGAGGTTCTGCAGTGTCACAATGTCCCATAGTTTCCATGAGCTTCATTATGATCAACGATGTCCTTTGTTCCATCGAGGCCCACAGTGTCACAGTGGCTCCTGGGCCTCACATGGACCCCCTGTGTCACAATGGCTCCTTGGTTCCACAAGGCCCCAGAGTTTCACAGTGGTCTCCTTGATTCCATGAGGCCCCACAGTGTCACAATGGCTCCTTGGATCCATGAGGTTCCGTAGTGTCCCCATGGTCTCCTTGGATCCGTGTTGCCATAATGGACAATTGGTTCCATGAGGCCCCACAGTGTCACGATGGCCCCTTGGTTCCATAGGTTTTATACTGTAACAATGGACTCCTTGGTTCTATGAGCTACCCTGCTTTTTGCAGTGGTTTCTTTGGTTCCAACAAGGCCCCGCTGTGTCTCAGTGCACCCTTGGTTCCATGAGGATCTGGAGTATCACAAAGGCTCCTTGGTTCCACGAGGCCCTTCTGTGTCACAATGGATCCTCTGTTCCATGAGGCCCTACAAAGTCATAATGGACCCTTGGTTCCATGAGGTTCCATCATGTCCCAGTGGTCACCGTGGTTACATGAGTTTCCTTACTGTGACAATGCTCTCCATGATTCCATGATTCCCCACAATGTCACCATGCTCTTCATGGTTCCATGATTCCTCACAATGTCACCATGCTCTCCATGGTTCCTTTAGGCCCTGCTGTGCCACAAGGGTCCCCTTGTTTCCATGAGACCCCGCTGTGTCACAATGGACGTGTGGTTCCCTGAGGTTCTGTGGTGTCACCATGGTCTTAAAACTTAAAAGAAATAAAGTTTATTAACAGACCTAAAAGAAAGAAACAAAGGTCAGAATCAGACTAAACCCTCAGAACTACCCTCTCCCCCCACACCACCTTCTCTCCCTGCTCCTACTGACAGTGGAAAACAATCCTTGAGACTTTTGTCAGGTCACCACCTCTAGAATCATCTTTTTCAGTTCACACAGGGAGAGGAATCTCTGAGTCTCTCTTGCTTATGCTATGGAGACATCCCCACAAGGACAATTCTCTCGTGGCTGCAGAAATCACAGCAAGACGGCCGCCCGGGTGGTTCTCTGCTTGCATGTGAAAAGTCCCTTCCCTCGAATTGCAGCTTTCCCACTGTCACTGTTTTTTCAAGGGTTCCAATGGGAGCTGATGGGGTGTCAGTTTAGGACTGAGCCATTCAGAAGCAAAAATTCCCTTCACTTATCTCTAGAAGCATCTTCATCTCGAGGAACTGAGGCCGTCTTCGCATTCATCCCTCTCTGTTCCTTTCTCCTGAGGTCTGGATCAGTCCATAGCAGAGAGTGGGACTGTGCCCCCCAGCCCATGGCAATCGAATCCAGGTGTACCGCACACCCCTCCAGCTGAAGGCAAACTGAGTCCTGCACTCTGCTGCCAAAGCAATGGAGCAAAATGCATTTGCTACTATTTCATTTTATAGCTTAAGGCTTTCCAGCAGCTGCAGCACTGAATCCACCTGCAGGCTAAAACCATTCAGCAATTATTGTGGTGACCATTAGAAACAGATGTTTGAAGCAAGTCCAGCTGGGCAACCATGAGGTCATTTTGGTCCAGATTTCTTCAGATCCCCAGGAGGGGCCATCTTGAGCTGTGCATTGTCAAAAGTTGTCAAGAGCACTTGGAAAGGTCCCTTCCCCTTTGGCTGGAGCGGGGCAGTTCCCCAGCCTTTCAAGCAGACCCAATCTCCTGCTTGGAACTCGTGCCCTGCTGTGTCCAGTCCCGTCGGTCTGGAGATCTCCAGTGCTCGCTGCAAATCCTGTAAGGCTTTCCTGAGAGAAATGAGGGAATTATTCAAACCAACGCCTCCTTTTCCCTGTGTGTTTCCTGGAATGTGGCCCTTGGTAGGGCCGACCACAGAGCAGCTCACAGGGGCTGATTTTGCTGGTGCCCCATGGCTGAATTCTGCTCTGAAGCAGAGCAAGAGGGAAGGCTTGGAGCCAGGTCAAGGAGGGCTCCTGACAGATTTGACCCAGCTGCAGTTGGATTGTAGAATTCATTTGCTCTGCTCTGCCACCAAGGGCTGTGAGGAGACACCTTGTGCTGAGGCCCTGGGGCCTCCTGGCACAGCCCCAGCAAGGCTGGGCACTGTCAGCCCCTTGTCCTGCCCTCAGCATCCCCCCCATATCCCAGTGCCCCCGGCAGAGCCCTGAACACTCAGGGAGGGACAGGATCTGCCTTGCCCGGGGCTGGGGCTCAGGCCTTGGCCTTTCTGCTGCCCCCAGCCAGCCCAGGCTTTGCTCAGCAGCTCAGCTGCCTGCACAGAGCCTCTGCCTCCCTGCACTCCTGGCCTCAGGGATCTGCTGGAACCACTCCCTGGGGAGCCTTGCTCAGCAATGGCCCTGGGGGGCTCCTGAATGCTCCCAGGGACTGCAGCTTTTTCAAAGGGCTTTGGGTTTTGCTTTGCCTGGCAGTCTCTGAGAGCTTTGTGCAATCATGGCCTCCAATTATCTGCTCTAATGAGTCCAGGAGGAGCCTGTGCTGGGCATGGACCTCAGTGGGAAAGTCTCTGAAATTGCGTGAAATACAGAAACTCTCCAACACCATCTTCTCAGTGTTAGAGAATTCAGGCATTACTTTATTCTGGCCAGGTTGTTGTTGTGGCCAGCATGTGCAACAGGAATATTTCCATCCACACATGCCCAGCTTGTGCAGTGAAAATCATTCCGTCGCACCTTGTTCTTTTCTAGGCTTTTCACATATTTATACAGGAAAACCCAAACAAATTCACATTCATTGATCTTAAATTACACCATTCTCAGTATTTGATCACCTACTGATTATTGATCCCTTCCTCTTTGATCTAAATTAGGTCCTCATTCTTTGGTTCTCTAATCAATCTTTTCCCAGACCAGGTGTCTCCAACTGCACAAGGAGTTGATGTTCATTAATGTTCGTTTACCTCCTGGGTATCTTCTGGCTTCTCCCAACCTGTAGATGTTAAGCTCATCAGGCCCCACCCAACCTCAGTGAACAGAGTCTTTTGAAGAGAAATTTCCATTCCTCTCCCCCTGGGAAAGGTGAACAAACCCCTGACTGAAGTTACGTTAAAAGAAGTTAAAAGTTGTATCATTCCCAAAAATTCCATTAAGTTCTATAGCATCACAATGGTCTCCTCAGCTCCATGAGACCACGCAGTGTCCCATCGACCCCTTGGTTCCACAAAGCCCTGCAGGGTCACAACTGCTTCTTTGTTCCATGGGGCCCCACAGGGTCACAATGCTCTCCTTGGTTCCATCAGGCTACGCAATGTCACACCTGCCCCTTGGATCCATGCAGCCCCCCAGTGCCATAACAGCCCCTTGGTACCATGGTCTGGTTTTTGGAAGTGGGGGGGCCACAGAGATGGCTCCTGTGAGAAGCTGCTGGAAGCTTCACCATATCCGGCACAGCCCATCCCTGGTGGCTCCAAAGATGGACAGGCTGCTGGCAGAGGCTGGGCCAATTTCAAATGGTGGTAATGCCTCTGTGATAAGAGATTTAAGAAGAAATCCACACAGAGATTGTGGTGCAGTTTTAACTCCAGTCAGAGAAGAGCAGAGGAAGAACATGTGAGAAGAACAACTCTGCAGACACCCAGCTCAGTGGAGAAGGCGGAGCAGGAGCTGCTCCAGGCAGACCAGGAGAAAGCAGAGGTAGGCAGTTATGGACATGGTAATTAAGGTATGGGTACTCCTTTTGGTGTGGGATTTCTAAGCAAAAAATCATTAAAAGATGGTTTTTCATTATTTTTTTTCCCTCTTGTCCCCCCCGCCTTTTTTCTTATATTTATGGGGTAGGTAACACACAGGAAAGGGGGTTGTGGGGTAGGGAAACACAAGAGGGTAGCATATAAGCGGTTCTGGGGTTTCAGCTTTTTTGAGAAACAGCCTGGAGGGAGCACAATTCACGTGTCCAGTATCTCGCGCCGACGTCTTTTCCAAGTGGCACTTGTCTCCCTGTCTGGGGTTTCCTTGTCACAGTCTGGGGTGTTCATTCGTCTGGAGCTCCAGGACACCAATGTTCAATGGCAAATAAATGCCTGTGAAATCACATCCCACAAGGGCACGGAGGCATGCTCTGGCTTTCATAATCAGCTGTGCCATCAGTTCCTGTGCTGTGGTTATAGTTTGGAACGGCTGCTGCGACAAGAAGACCCACTCTTGTCGCTTTGTCCAGACGGACATAACAGCACCACTGTAATCCAAAGCCATAAAAGGTTTTTATTTTCTCTACTGCTATTCTTATGCCTCTTCACCATTGCTGTGGCTTTTTGAGATTGGCTGCTTAGCAAACAATGACAAGGCTGTCTAACAAACAGTGACCATTTGGGCAGGAAAACAATCAGCTGCACAAACAAAAGTATAGGTGCTCCATGTTATCCACAAGTTCTTCCTTGTAGACTCTTAATGTCCCATAACAAGAACATCCTCCCCTTGTGCCCAGAACATCTTCTCTCACTGATTATCATCTTGGCCTTCTCTGTGGGTTTCTGAAGCTGCAAAATTTCACTGAAATATTCTCACGGGTAAATTCTGACTGGTTTCAGCTCTGATTCTGTGAGACTATCAGTCCGGCTGTCAATCTCATCAAGAAGGCAGGTGTTGGCAATGCCACAGGAATTGGCCATTCCTCAGGCAAACACAGCTTTTTGTTTGAAGCTACAGCGAGGGAGGACACAGAGACATCAGGAAAGCTTTGGGAGCCCCCAGGGTCAGAGGCAGGAGGGGAAATGGGGCAGGGGTAAAGTCTGCAAGGGAACCAGCACAGGCCTAGGCCAGGAGAGGAGAGCTGCAGTGGGGGTGACCAAAGGCCTTGGGGGGCTGGGAGCACCCCCTGCCCACAGCAATGAGATTTGTGTCCCCTGGCTGTGGCTGCTGTCCCTCTCACTGAGGCCCAGGAGAAGACACCAGTTCCTGCCAGCCCCAGGGCTTGTGGCCTCCTCCCCCAGCCCACAGAGCCTTGGAGGGCTCCTGCTGCTCTCCTGCCATCCCACACCCCACATCCCACTGCTCTGGGACAGCCACCAGCATCCTGTGAGGCCACCAATGCCCATTCCCAGTGCGTGGGGTCAGGGCTTGGCTGTGCTGCTTGGCCAAGCCCAGGCAGGGCTTTCACAGCCACATTCCAGAGCCCATTTCCCACCTGGAGCCGGGGGGGCCTCTGAGTTCTGCTTCCCCAGCCCCAGGGACGCTCTCCTTATCTGCTCATTGCCCCCACGGTCTCTTGGCAGGGATGGCCTCAGTGGGGGCTGCTGACATCCTCAGCAACTTGGAGGCTGCTGCTGAATTTTACTTCTGCAGAGGCTTTTTCAGCCTTCAGCTCTTCAGTTCAGGATTTCAGTGACAAAGGATTGTTAACATTCAAAACACCCTAAATGGACAAGCCCCTGGGAATCATTTAGGTCTTTGATTCTTTTGTGGTTAATTAGAGTGATTCTGGAAGTGTTTTGAAAGTGAACATATTCTATTGAAAGAACAATCAACAAGTGTCTTTTCCCCCCACTTTATTCTTTTGCTGTTTATACAATAACAATTCAAAACACCCTAACAGGACAAGCCCCTGGGAATAATTTCTGCTTTCAATTCTTTTGTGGTTAATTAGACAGATTTCAGATGTCTATTCAAAGTGACTATACTATGTTAACAATACAAGGAGAAATTATTTCTCTTCTTTCTGGTTATTATTTCTCTTATTTCTGGTTACATCCTTCTGCAACATGGGGTGGCCCAGGAGGCACTGAGGCCCCAGGGCTGCAGGGCTCACTTGTCTCCTGGTGGCCTCAGGGCCAGGGCCAGCAGCCGTGGCCAAAGTGCTGCACAAGTTGGCTGTGTCAGGGCCTTGCAGCTGCTGCCCATCCCTCTGCCCTGTGCAGCCCAGGCTGTGCCACGGTGTCCCTGCCCTGCCCTCTGTCCCTGCAGGCTGTCGGCATCCCCCCGGCTGCCCCACCTGGCTGGCCCCTTCCTTTGCTGGCAGCTCTGCGTCCTGCCTGCCTCTGCCTGGCCACACAAAGCCCTGGGCTCCACACCAAAAGGCTTCATTCCATTTTTACCCTGCCTGGGAACTTGTAGCAGAGGAACAAGGCATGCAGGGGCTGCTTTCCCAGCAGGGATGCTTGGAAGAGAAGGAGAAGACATCTGGCTCCAGGGTGCAGTGATAGAAAGAACAAGGACTGAAGGTGGGAACTTGGGGTGGGTTTTAAGGCCATGGGTAAATTGTAATACACATGTAGCCTCTGTATGTGAGCAACACACTTGGAGAGTCC
>JACBWW010002182.1:0-10189 GCA_020086605.1 Lanius collurio | reverse complement strand
TCAACTGTTTGTGCTTCATGGTGACAGATTTGAAAGGTACCAGTGACTAAGTTAGATAAACTTTGAAATGCCTAATTGTTCTGTTTTTCAAACGCACCCTCGCAGTAATGTTCAGAGCTTTAATAACAGTTTCCTTAGAAAGTTCAAAATGTTTTACATGTCACGTTGCCAGAAAAATCGGCTTATAGGGAAACAAAACAAATATGTAATTCTTAATGGGAAAGGTCACTTTTCTATCCCTTTCTCCTACCTGCTGAAAAGAGTCATTTAACTGTGTGTGTTTGGCCATCTGAAGTCGTGCCCCCTCAAGCTTTTCTGCCTGCGCCTCCCTTTTGGTGCGGGGAGTTTCAGTCTCTTATCACGGCCCTTGGCTCCTCTGTGTGTGTGGAAACAGCTGTTGCCACATCTTTATCGTGAGTCCATGAGCAGCCCAGCAGCAGCCAGGGGAGCCTGGCTGGCCACAGCGGATGGTGGCACCGCAGGGGCAGTGCTGGGTGCGCTGATCCCCGCAGGGCTTATCTGGTCAGGACCTGGGCCAGGCTGCACCGAGCTCTTGCTTTGTTTTCCCTCCTCACAGGGCTCCTGTCCCCACCAAAACTGTGGCCCTCAAGTGCAGCGGGCAGTCACGTAAGGAGAAACATCAGGGAAATGCTGGAGCGGGGATAAGAAGAGGACGTAGGCTGGTGATGAGATCTGAATTGTGCGTGCTTGGCAAGCTGATAAGGTGGCTGAGCCTAATCAGAGCCTGGCCAGGCACTGTTCAGGGGGACAATCGGTGTCCCCGGGACACAATGGGAGGGGAACTACGTCCTCGCACGCACACAGAGGGAGGAAGCCTCCACTTGACAAAGTGGATGTTTTAACTGGAGTTATTTTCTCCAGTTTCGCCACTGCGCATTGGCAAAGAGGCTGCTCTTTCAAAGCAGCCAGAGGAAGTGAAGTTACAGAAAAGGATCAAAATGGGTAATCACCGAATAGCTGCATTTCCATCCTGTCTTTGTATGACACATGTTGTTACCTACAGACACAGGAACGTGCAGTCGGCTGAGTGGCAGTTGCAGAGAATTAGTCCCTTGTGCTGGTGGCTGAAACCACTCAGAATTTGTGCAGGAGATGCCAACAGTTTCTTCCTGGCTGTGATTCCTCTCCCTTTGCTGCAGCCTTTCTTGGGACTCTCAGCTGGCCTTGCAGTGATAAACTCTGGTTCTTACATCTTTATCTCAAGGTCCACGAGCTCTTCTGCCAGTGCCATCACCCCATGTTAGCCTCATGGTACAGTCTGACATGTACATAACCACTTGACTTGTTTTGTGCCATTTATAACACTCAATTCCCATACAAAACCCCTCTTTCTTTATTTCCACACAGGAGTCTCTTCAGGGTATATTATCTCTTATCTTCTGCCACTTGATACATTCCCAATTTAAAAAAAAAAAATAAGCGATGTCTTGCAGAATGCTACAAAAGGCCAGAAAGCTTTAGGACCTCTTGTAACTGTTTTGTGGTAAATACTGCTCAGCAATCCTTTGAGCACACCTGCAATGCATCTGGCTCTCCAGTGAAGGCTAAACTTGTTTGCCTGAGTTCTTTTACTTTTTAATTACATACATAATTTGGACTGTTTGTATATTATATCAGGCCCTTAAGAATTGTAGGCAATTTTGCATAAACCAGAGTCACATCTTGGACTGTACTACTGGTTTCTGTAATCTGGATTTTTTTCTGTGACAGTAAACTAGAGCCAGATGACTGAGGAAGGCGTAATGCTTTGACTGTCCTATAATTAAATATTTGGGAAAGGCTTTTTTGTTGCTAGCCTGGGATCACTGGACAGCTGAAATCTGATTCCTAGCACTGATTTTTGATGTGTTTGACCCAAACACCCACACATGCTTCCACAGGCTTCCTAATAATTTGCTGGAGATACAGCCCAGTCCTGCATTACCCCTCTGGAAAGCTGAACAGCCAACCAAGTGATCTTCTGCAGGCACCTGGACAAAGTAGCTAGAGAAGCAGCTAATCCTATTCTTAGCTTGGCATGCTGGTTATCTGTAAGAGGACAGCCTGCCAGAAATGTCTGGTGACATATTTGTCCAAGGGAGGAAGGCCTGTGCCAAGATGCTGTGGGTGCTGCTGAATGGAGTTGATCTTAGGAGGAGAAATATCTGTGAAATGTGAACTCAAAAACACAGCTGTTGTTAAAGAAAATGTGAAGCTGTTCCCACCAACACAGATATATTCAAGATACAGATATTTTTAAAAAATTATTTTTTAAGTATCAGGAAATTAAACAGCAAATGCTGCGGTGTCAGCCAAAGTTAACTCTACCTAATACTTTTGGCTTGGCCACCAGAGGTGGTAGCAAGCTGTACACGCAGTTAAATACTGTTTTTATTTAATTTCATTTTAAACTTAAAGCCCTTTATGCAGGTTAAACATTCTGGGACTTGTGCTTGACTGTCACCCAGCAGTTTGGGCTGGGTGTGCATAACCCAGCGGTGAGTTCGTGTTACAGTCCTCCCTCTGTGCCTGCTCTGCAGCAGTTAGGAATTTGTTAGCAGCTCCAGCAGCAGAGCCTGGCTTGCCCAGAAGCAGCCTGGGCTTGGGGGTCTCCCTGCAGTGCCTGTGCTGGCTCAGGGTGGCAGCTGCTTACAGATGCCTTTCAGATTGTTGTTAGCCACTAAGGATGAAAAACAAACCAGCGATTTAAGAGCAATTGCAATACCTGGCAAACACAACTGCTCTCTGTTGTCTGAAATCAGGGCTGCTTCTCTGCAGGGCATTCAGTCTGCCACAGGCTCTGCCAGGCATCCTGTGAGGTGCTTTGGAGCACGGTCTGCAGGCACCCACCCCACACTGCTGGTTCTGGACTAGAACTCCCTGATGGGAAATCTTGTTTCCTCCATGTGTTTCCAAAGACCTCAAAGTCAGATGCTTAAATCAGGAAGCCTCTCCTGAGGTGCCTGAGCCCATTTCTGCCCACCTTCCTCTGTCTGGGTGTCAGAGCCTCCTCAGCTCCCCTGCTTCTCTGGGGAGAGAACTCTTCAGCTCCACAACATGGCTGGGAATCCTTTTTCTCCTGAATTTTTTAGCAGTGAATGCCAGGCAGGACTCAGGCTAAGGCTGCAGTAGTCAGGATGACTGTGGTGGGCACTGGAGAGGATCTGGCTCTGGGAGTTCCTCAGCACTGTCTGGGTTGGGGCTGACCCTGGCAGGATCTGCTCCTGCAGGACCTAAGTCCCTCAGTGCTTGAGCTGGAAATCTTCAGGTGCTCCTGCTGCCAACTGGTTGGGCTTCTGGTGCCAAGGGGGAATCAGCTATTTAGCTTTTGGCGCCCTCTGAGAGAACATCAATGTGGAGACAAGAGGGACTGTGCCTTCTGCATTCTTTGCTCTAACCATAAGCAAAGGTGGATGCTGATCCCTGTGAACAGGTTTCAGCTGTGCTCATCTGTGCCCTGAAGAACAACTTGCTTTGAATTCCTAAAGCCATGAATTTCATGTGTGAATGTAATATAAAAATATAAAAAGTCACTTCAGTTCAGAAGAAAAATATTTGGACCCATGAGGCAAGGAATTGTTTTTTATTATCTGCATCTTGGGTTACAAATCCGTTTTGATAAATGCAGACAATACCAAGTCCATTGTTGTTGGCACCCAAAAATAACAGATAAGTTGTCTTGGGCAGTTCTGGTGGATGATGTCCAAAGATGACAGGCTTTTGCTGCTGATAAGTTCAAAGTAAATGTAGTTTTTTAGGTATATAGGAGAATTGTTGTTACCTCTGGGTACTGAGTGTTCCTGGTTCAGTTACGTAAGAGCAAACAGTGACGAAGTTGGCTTGAAGCCTTCTTCAAGGTTTATTTGGATCACAAAGAGAGTTCCCTACTCTGTAAAGAGAGAAAACTGGGTTGATTTCACACTTGAAGCCATTCACTATGAATGCCTGTAGCAACACCTGGCAGAGGTCCCACTATCACAGAATGAAGGCACCAAACTGTGTATCAAAAATGCAAGGAGAGCAAAGCAGCCAGGCAGGACATCTCTGTCAAGGAAATTGATGTCCCATTCATTCAGCCCTACAGTATGTTTTCCTTAGACATCCTGTGCCTCCTTCAGGGTTTTAAAATGAACCATAACAACTTGTTCCTGCACACAAAGCCTGGTACTCATTTGTACTTGCCAGGTCAAGCTCTTTACTTGCATGAGGGCAGAGACCCTCCACTGAATCAGCTTATTGCAGAGGGAGCTTCCCAAGTTAAAGCAAAGTTTAAAAACTGCACTCCTGCTAATGCACAAAAATGAAATTTAATGCCAAGTGATTAGGCTGTACAAGTCACAGTTTGTGCTTATTGATGAGAAGTTTTCAGGCTAGAGGCAGTTTAGGGTTTACTTTTGTTACGGTGAGGTCTCATCTAGGGCAGTAATATTGGTGTGTAGGGGAGGGGCTGAGGAGGAGCTCGCTTCTGTTTCATTCCCAGATTCCATTAGTGTCCTGCTGAGCCTGTAGCAAAGCCTCTTGTCACCTTGGCTACTGTTTCTGTTGATAAATGACAGTGAACCCAGTCTCTCACCAGGATGAATGCATCATCAGTCATTTAAGAAGTACTTTAAGATCTTCATAGGCTTGCTTTATTCTACAGAGGAATAAAATGTATTTACTTCTGTATGTGGTTGTTGCTGTGATACATTCTTCAGCTTTGTCTGCCTCTCTTAACGCTTTTTCTAGCAATCCCTGCTCGTAGCTGTTTCTCCTGTTTATGTCCTTGCAGGAAACAGGCCATTCCACATCTGATAGTTATTCCCTTCACCTAGGAGTTTATATGCAGTTTAATTCAAATTCAGTTCAATTGTGCGTGATCTTTGCTCCCTTCCACTCAGTTTTGGTAAGGCAGTGGGAGATGAATGGAAGATGCCTTCATCTGCATAGATTATGAATGGAAACTTCTGAAAGCAGGTGGCCAAAAGTGACAGGGTCAGGAGCAGGTTTGAGCACAACTGTAGCTTGAAGGTTCTTTGTGACATCTCAATAACAATAGTTAATTGGCATTTTTGCTCCAGCCTTTGAATTTGCCTAACCTAGGGTGGAGAGACTACTCCCCTGATCTGCTGTGTGAATGCTGCAGTATTTGTGGCCAGTTCTGGTATCCACAGCATCATCCCTCATTCCAGTGTTGTGAACATTTTCGGTGATTAGCTGGCAGAGGGAGCCCTGACTGGCCTGAGAGCTTTCCCTTGCTGTTTACTATCATACAATAACGGCATTAGTGGTGGGTCCAAACCAAAATCTTTGGATTCTAAATGCTCTAAACTTCAAGGCATGGTCAGACCCAAATTTTGTGGCTTGGCACAAACTCTGAACGAAATGAAACCAGACATGCCTAGGATTAAAACTCCTTTAGAGTCAGAAGCCTTACTTTCTTTGCAAAAGAGTTTGATCTCTGTTGTTTGAAGTGTTTAAGACTTTGCAAATGCAAGTCAGGTTTCTCTACAGTTTTTTTCCCCCCTAAATCCTTTCATATTTGTGGATTATTTTCATAGACTTCTAATATTATTTTCCCCTTGATTTTTGCCTTTGTTTTCATCTCTGTAGTGAGAGGAAGAATTAACACAATTGTAGCCTTGATGTTTATAGGCTTCAAGCCTTTTTTTGATGCTGCGCAGATAGATGTACACTTTTATATGCCATGCTTGGAAAATGTACTGCTGATATGGTTTTAATTGGAAATTGGTCTGACATCTGAAGCTAAACATCTGATGCTTTCCCTGTGTCCATCTAATACCTTCCCTTTGGAGACTTGTGTGCTATTGAATCTTTGATACACAAACTCCATTGTGTGCCAAACTCTGAATGTTACAGAGAAATCCTTGGATTATGTGCAACACTTAGGGAAAGCTTTGAATGCTACCAGATCTCTAGAAAAGGACTTGAGGATGCTGGACTGAACTTTTTTGTTTTGACACTGGTTTGTTACTTGACAGATGACAGTCTGATTTTCCTGACTATTTTCGGGAAGGCAGAAGTGAGTTGCTGAGAGGAGCACTGAAAACGCTCATGTTCTTCCCGAAAAGTCACATCACAGGCATTTCTCTTAACCTTTCTGTTTACTCCCTTTATAAACAAATATTAAGGGGACCTCCCTGGGAAGTTGGTGTTTAAATCCTTTGAGGAGCTCAGTGACTGGATCTGCCCGATGGGGAGGTGGTCTGTGCTTGCACACCTCAGGGACGTGCGAGGCTGGCACAACAAAGAAATGAATGGAGAGTTGATTCTCCTTTCTCCTGCTGGGTCTGCTCGTGGTTCCTCTTCCCTCTGCTGAGCAGAGAGTCTTGTGGATGCTTCGTGGCTGGCAGAGACCGCGGGGCTGCAGCTGGTGGCCTGTGGGTTGGACCTGACCCGCAGCAGGGCCTGGCTCTGTGCCTGTTCCTTGGAGAGGATGGAGAATGGGAGCTTGGGCACAGCAACCCCACTGCTGCTTATTTGCAGCAGCTGAAGACCTGGCCTGGGTAACTGGAAGGAATACAAAACATTCCTGAGCCTGGAGGGGTTCCATAGCGCAATCTGGGGGTTAGGAGCCTCTCCATATTCTTTATTTCAGTGTTTGTGAGGTTTGTATTTGTATTAACTTCAGAGGGCTGTCAGGAGGAAGCCGGATCAGCTCAAGAAGAGCATGGTTAGTGCTTCTTGTAATGCTGAATCCAAGTGCTCCAACTTCTTGGCATTATCAGCACTGAAATAAAAAAGAAAAAAGGAAAGATAAGCTGAACCCGGAGTTTGGTACATTGTGTTGATAATGTGAGCGTGGTATACACCCATAGGTATACATTCTAGACATACATTTATATGTCATGCCTGAGGAGAAAATGATTGTAAAAGTATGCTTCTTAATGCATCATCCAGACCTTGCAGCCTGAGCAAAACAGCGAAGGCTTACTCAACTAATCTTCTCCTAAAGATAATACCGTGATATTTCATGTCATTTTGGGCTGGTTTTTTTTTTCCTAGCAAGATCTGTATGCATTTATCATACATTAAAAGGCTAAGGTAAATTATTTTCCTCTAGAAAATGCCAGCTGCAGTAAATCCTCCCTCCTTGCCGCTCCTGTAATGGAGGGCTTGGCATTTTAAAGCTGTTGACTCACCTTGCTTGCAGGAGTCCCCTTCCTGCCAGCTCACCTTCCCAGCCACCAGCTCTGCTGCTGCTCCACTCACTCCATCGATGGTCATGGGGTGCTTTTCCAGGGACCCATCCTGATCCTTCACATGAGGCTGTGTTCCCATCCCTGTGTTCTCCAGCTGCTCCCCACTGCCATCCAAGGGGGTATCTCATCACTTACAGCTATTCAGGGACCCAAATTAGCATCTGTCCCCTTAAACTCCTCCCTCATTACCTGCAGCCCCTCGAAACCCTCCTTTCAGCTGAATGCTGCCTGTTTGAGGTGCAGGCTGTGCTGTACCCAGGGAGTGCATGGTGTGTGTATGTACTTTGTGGTATGTCCTGACTGAGCCCGGCACGCTGCTCTCTGATACTGCTTTATGACAGTAGAAATGTCTGCTTGTGTGTAATGTCACGTCCTCGTTGTCATGTTTATTCTGTGGCCAGCATTGCCAGTGGGATCCAGGCTGTACCTACAGAAGTGCTTTATGCATTTGTACATTTTAAGAACTGAGGTTCATCGCTGCTTTTCCATGTCCCTGCGTCTCTGCCCAGGGCTCAGTATCCAGAGCTCCCTTACACAAAGCTCCCTGGCAATCCAGGCTCATATTCTTTTTTCAGACTGGAAGCAAAATTCCCAACTCCTGTTTTTTGAGTCGCTTGCCTGGGTTCTGTTGCTGGCTGAGGGTTTGGTAGCGCTTCATGAACTCACCCTTCCAGCTGTGGCTGGTAGGGACATTTCAGTATTATTTAAAAAAAAAAAAAAAAAAAAAAAAAGGAGTGGGAGTAAAATACTGAAGTTTTGCAGCGAGGCTGCACTGACAGTTTTAAATGCTTATTTGTGCTTTCTTGTGCGTTAGCACTGGAAAATGAGAATGTGAGGGTGGAGGAGAGCACGGCGTTTGTAGCGGCACCGCCTCTGTGCAGCGGCGGCTCAAGGGACGGGCACGGCGTGGCTCTGCTGTGGCTCTGCTGTGGCTCTGCTGTGGTTTAGCTGCTGGGTGTGAGTGGCTTGGCCACCACCAGCCCCACGTTATGTAAAGGTTGTCTGGGCCAGGGTTAATTCTATTGCCACCAGACTTCAGCGAAAGTAAATACGTGAAATGTTACATAACCCGAGGGGAGCAGTAGGATGAAAATTATGGTGCCCACAGATTGAGTGGGGAGGGTTGTGGGTGTTGATAATGCGTAATTTAGAACATCTGCAGACTTTTTATTATTACTTTTTTTTTTTTTTTTTTTTAGTGTTTTCCATTTCCCTGCTTTGTGGTAGTACCTTTCTTAAAAGACCTGGAGGCAATGTTGTATCCAGCAATAGAGGAATTTAAAGCCTTGGGTGCCTTTCATTTAGGTTAGTGCTGAGATGCAGTGCTCGGAATCAGAATCCAAATCTTGCTTGAATAATCTCCATTTGCCAAGTCTATGAAGAAACTTACCCTACATCTTCCCAACACCTCTCCTCGTGTCCCCCAAAACTGGGGTGTTTGTATAGGAAGAGATCTGCCTTTTCCCAGATCAGCATTAGCTGCCTCGTGAGGTGTTACCTGTTCCTTTGTGGTAGAACCATGGTGCAGTCCCTGGGGTGGACACCCTTCTACAAACTGGTGAGTTCAGAGCCCCAGTTTCACTCTCTATTGATATTTTCCCCCTCCATCCCCACAGGCACAATAACATCAGTAGCACATAGAGTCTCCTTTCCATCCCAGGAGTGTTTATGGTGTTTTTAGGAAAGCTGTAAAAAGAATAATCCTCTGCTTGCTCATACAGATCTTCATACTAGTCTGGATATATTCCCCATGCTTGGGACAGGGCCAACTGGCCCTCTTTAATGTTCAGCTTTCTCTTTTTTTTTTTTTTTTTAAATCTATATTAGATATTTGAGCATGTCATTCCTTTGTTGTTATATTTCAAGAGAGGAGTTATTTCTTCTTCCACATGCTCAGTTTAATCAGAGGGCTGAAAATAGGTGTTTGGGGATTCCGATGTTATTTATTTTTCCCTATTAGGAAATGAGTCAGGAGTAAGTGACAACACTGTCTCCAATCAGAGGGAGTCAGAGCTGGAGGATGCCAAGGACTTGTCTGCTAATGATGACTTTTAACTGCACAGTCTTACAGCCATTCTCTGAACCTCGCCCTCTTTCAAGTGTGGCTTTGGCCTTTTATTATTCTTCCTCCCAGCACACTGGGAAGGACATTTCACTCTTTGTCAGTGAGCACACATCCTGAGAGGTCCTTTTTCATCCCGGGAAATGGAGGGGGTGTCACAGCATTGCTCAGCACTCCCTCAAGTACATCACAGAGGCATCTGTTGGCAGGAGCACTCACGAAATTACCCATCAATATCTCTGCATTTCAGCTGTCACATACTCACTGCACTGATAGAAAGTCACGTGTGTGGGCCAGGCTGGGATGGCTTTACTGGAAAGATGGCTAAAAGTCATTTCTCTTCCCTGGGAGACAGGGAGTGCTCACCATATTCTGCTTCATGCCAGTGCCACTTACAGCCAGATGTTTAAGTCCTGTTCAGTTTAGCACACCTCTTAAAATGTCCATAGCAAGTGCTGCCTCAAGATGCTAAATATTAAAATTGAATGAAAAAAAAAATCAACTCCTGATTTAGTTGTTGCTCAGGATCTTTGCCTCAGTGCTGTAGTCCTTTTTGTTATGGTAGTGCTCTGATAGGAAGTAATTTTCTCTCTTCAGTGCTAAAAATTAATTACTTTTAAGAGCAGAATGAACTGTATGTTAAGCATTTACTTTCTACATTAAAAAGTACAACTGACTCTTAAGTCCAGGGGAAAATTATGTTGGCTTTAGGGGAAAAGAAAAGTAATTACAAATAACTGTGTGCAAAGCCAGATGAGATTGGCTGGATTTTGAGGAAACTGTATCTTAATCCCTTGATTTGACAGTTGCCTGGCAGTCAGAGCAGGGAAAGAAAGTCACTGAGGTTTTTTTCCATCTCTGTGAGGTGGGAAATACACATCCTACTGCAGAGATGGAAAAGGAGCAAATAACTCTACAGGGCAGC
>JACBWW010002181.1:0-10191 GCA_020086605.1 Lanius collurio | reverse complement strand
TGGGGCAGCTGCAGAGCAGTTTGGTTTCAAAGAATCCTGCCCAAACACAGTCAATCGGAACCTCTCTTGGGCACTTTCGGATCCTTCTGTGCCGTTCCTCCTCTGATGCTTTACCTGCAAGGTGCGGGCTCAGAAACACCTGCCTCGTGGATGGTGTTTTTCATGGACAAATTTCTTTTCTTAGAAAAGCCATCAGGTGTAAGGAAAATCTATTCTCTGTAGAAACCCCCATGGAAAACAGGCGGATGGTACACTAGTTGATGGTAGGTCTTGGGCTTTTCTTCTTCTTCTTCTTTTCTTTAACCTGTTCTTAGGAGGACCCCCCAATGGGAAATTTGAAATGGGAGGGAGGGGGGAAAGTTGCTTTTCTTTTTTTTTTTTTTCCCCAGAGTTTCTCTGGAGCTTGGTATGTCAGGTGACAGTACCAAAATAGAATTGGAATAATTGAACTCCAGGACTTTGCACTTAATTCTTTTAATGTGTTTGTGTGGGTGCAGGACATACCAAATCCCAAAGCAATTCTGTGTCTTTAATGTTAAGGGCAACATCTGTAAAACTAAGTCCTCAGTGTGGGCTTTTCCCACGGATGCAAGTGGTCGAAAAGCCTTTCTCGTGTCCCAGAAGCCAAAAGAAACCTGCCAAAAGCAGGCCTTCATTGCATATCAGGGATTTCAATTTGCTGCTGGATTCTTCCCTCCAGTCTTCTCTCGGGTTCTTGTGCCAAAGGGCATCTGACCCCGGAGCTATACAGGGTGTCTTTGCCTTGATAAATGTAAATGAAATTTTCCAAGTCTGTCAGGAAGGCAAAAATATCCTGGGGTTTGTTTGGCCAAAAGTGGAACATGAAGGTGTCCGTACTAGCAGTGGGTGTGAGTGCTGATAGTTTTGGGTTGTGTGGTGCCTCTGGTCCCTCAGAAGTCAGGGCAAGGCTGAAGAAGGGAGGGAAGCTGCCACAGCTGTAGGTGAGGACAGTATTGGCTGTTTCAAAGGGCTTGATCCAGAACGGGGAGAACTGGAAGAACAGCTTTTCTCCTCCTTTCTCTCCATCACTCACGTTCTTCTCACCGGGGAGATAGAAATAATTTTTGAAGAATTAGAAATCTTTGAAAAAGTAGAAAAATCCAGCTAAAAATCTCACCTCTGTCCCCCCCCCAAGTTATCCCAGTTATTTCCAGCTAGGAGCTGCAAGGAATTCAGGCAGGGCAAATGACACCAGGAAACAGCTGTAAATTCAGAGGCAGAAAGAAAAGATGTACTGGCAAAGGGCAGGAAGGGGGAAAGGTTTCAGAAGACATTTCTGCAGTCTAATCAATAATTATTTCTAATTCCCCAGTGAGAAGAACACAAACTCACAGCCATTAAGGTCTGATGGCCCCTCGCAGCGAGAGCTCAGCACACGTCCACAGAGGTAAATCCATCATCTGAAAGGGAAAAAAAAAAAAATCAACAAAATAACAAGAAGAAAAAGGTGATTTATTTTGCTTCAAAGTAATTTCAAGTTCTTAAAGCCCAACCAACATTTGCTCTTGATTTTGATTGGGGGAATCATGAGCGGTGGGCACAGGTCATGTCGCTCATTTAGCTGAGAACCTGGCATAGTTAGAGGGGACACAAGAACTGTTTGTGTAGGTAGATGTGAGGAGATCTCGTCAAGGAGAATCAGGTGGCATTTTTGAGGGAAATGCTGAGGTTACTGAAGGGGGCCCAGCAGACAATTTTCCTGGGAAATCGGATGCCGCTCAGGACCGGAGCCAGGGCTCTCCAGGGGTAGCTGTGAGGGGTCAGCACTCGGGACTCACTGCACCCTCCTTCCCTGGCAGCAGCTGGCAGGGAAGGAAGAAGAGGCCCCCTGTGGGACAAGGCCAGAGACAGCAATCAGAAGACAGGCTGGAGGGGGGCAGGAGAAAGGCACTGTGGGCAAAGGGACCTCCGTGGCGTTACCACGGCACTTGTGGGGAGCAGAGTGGGCACTTTGAGGGCAAATGGACGTGAGGAGCGGACAGTTTGGGGCAAAATCTGAGTTCATCTACAGGGAAATAAGTCGGGGATATTTTGGAGGGAAAAGCTGAGGTGATGAGCTCACCTACCTTGGCCCACCAAAGTGGCACCAGAGGTGAAGGTCAATCCAAAGCCAACCCTGCCTGACCTCTGAATTCCAGGATAAGTTTTGCAAGCTGCCAAATAAGGGATTAAAAATAGAGAAAAATGAAACCAAAAGCATTAATGAGATTCCTGGGAATTTCATTACCTTGTTGTCATGGCATTTTTAACTGAGTTTTGAGCTTTCGATGTTAACAATGTGTTTCTTTATTTGGATCATTCACCGTGTGGGATTTGGGGTTTGTTTGGACTTTGAAGCCCTCCTGGTGGCCCTGACACTGCTCAAGAGCTGGTAGGAAAAGCAGAGTCAGAGCTCTTGGCAGGTGCAGAGTGGATTGTGGGGGAATTGTTTGGCACTTGGGCCGTCCCTCTGGTGATGCCAGTTGCTGTGATTTGTGTAATTCTGTACATTTGACTTCCACAATTTCTCAGCCCAGGGGCTTTAGCTGACAGGGCAGCACAAAGATTGCTCTCTCTGTGATACCCAGATCTGGAGTTCACTCTCAGCTTTGCTAGTTCAGATGAATTACACCCGTATCCCTGCTCAACTTCTGCTGGAATTCCCTCACAGTGCCCCATGGATCGTGGATATTCCCACGCAGAGCTGCTGCTTTAACATCAGCTGTGTCGGGAACCAGCAGAGCCCCAGGAGCGGCCTCTGGAAGTTCTTTGCCCTCAGGAAAGGGATGCACATCCCTGCCTTCAGGGCACCCGCAGTGGGAGCCACCTGCAAAAGCTCTCCATCAGTTGTGCAGTTCCAGCAGGCTCCCCAAAAAACTCCAAACTTAATCCGAGCAGATTGATCTGACCCCAACCTTCCATTTGAAGGCATCTCCGAGGGCATCGCTTGGCATTTAATTTCTGCGGGGGAAGCTTTTGCCTCGGCTTTAACGCTGCTGCCGGATGATGTCCCCAGGCTGGAAGGGAAGGGGTTTCGGGTGGCTGGGACGTACCTGGCAGGCGGGGCGGGGCCGGCACAGGTGTGAAGGGCGGGGCCCGAACAGGTGCGCGGGGCCAAGAGGATTTAAACCTCGGGAACTTGACCAAATCTCCTGGAGTAAAGAATGAGGACTGTGAGGGAAAAATGAGGTGATGAGTAGTGGGCGCCTGGGGAAAATTTTGTGGCCGAGTCTGAGATAATCTCTAGAGGAGAGCATTAACACACTGAGGTAAGGTGAGGGAATCAATTGTGGGCAGGTAGGAAAATTGGGGGGGGGGCAAAAATAATATGAAATAATCTGTAGGGCAGAGGATGAGCATTTTGAGGTAATAATTAGGTCATCAGTAGTAGACAGATGGAAAATTTCAGGGGTAAACCTTGAGAGAAGCTAGATGGTAGAAAATAAATATATTGAAGGAAGAATGAAGGAATCAGTACTGGATAGGCAGGGGAATTTTGGGGGGTAAAACAAAATAATCTAAAGGTTGAGAAGGAATATCGTGGTGCAATCCCTGCTGTAATATCCTGAGGCTGTTGTACGCTTTCATGTTGTGTGGTTGGTTGCAGGACAACGGGACTTTGGAAACAAATGTGTCCAGCTGCCATCTTGCTGTGTATTTGAAATAAAGGCATGGACAAAATCCACCAGTGCCTGAGGTTTGTGTCCATAAAGGAGCCAGAGGAGCCCTGCAACTTTACGCCAGCGAACGGAGAGAGGCCCCCAGGGCACAGCCCATGGGGTTTCTCTCTCCAGGTTTGAGAGGGCACAGCCTCCCTTTATCCCAAACTCCCGGCCAGGCGGTGCCCTCTTCCTTTCCCCACTGCTGAGGTACCGGGAAGGTGCAGCCTTCCCAAATCTCCTGCCCCATATCCCCCCTTGAACGTGGCATTTTCCCCCAAAGTTCAGGCTTGTGCAGAGCCCTCTCTGTGGCAGGAGCCAGGCTCTGCACCAAACCTGCTGCCCGAAGGCAGTGGGGACAGAGCCCTTGCCAAGACACTCACACCACGGCTTCAGCCATGGAATTGTTGGTGAAGACATCAGCACACATCTTTCCTCTCAAGCTCTCCTCCTTTCTCAGTTTGTCTTCACAAGCCCCAGTTCTTGCCTTGGCCCTTTCGAAGGAGCTGGAACAGTGGGAACAGCCCCTGCCAAGTGTGGCACTGCTGCTCCCTGCAGCTGGGGGGCCAAGGAAACACAGAGAACAAAGCACACACAGGTGGTGCACGTCGGCCCATCAGTCCCTGGGGGTCCTTGGCCATGGCTACTGCTGGCCCAGGGCTCGCATCCTTTTCTTCCAGCTGGGAAGGCCAAGTCTCCAGGCTTTAGAGAGCTGGACCTGAGTGTGCTGGGTCCACACACGCTCAGCAGTCCTGGCTGCTGTCTCTGCAGTCCTGGGGGGGCCTGAGGGTTTTTTAATTGATCCAGGGGTTACTTGAGGTCATTTGAGACCCTGCTCGGGGTTACTTTAGGTCGTAGGGGTTACTTGAGGTCATTTGGGCATTTTTTGATCGATCCAGGGGTTACTTTAGGTCATTTGAGACCCTGCTCGGGGTTACTTTAGGTCGCAGGGGTTACTTTAGGTCATTTTAGAATGTTTTAATTGATCCAGGGGTTACTTGAGGTCATTTCAAGTTTTTTAATTGACAGACATCCAGTAAAAGTGAATTGATCCAGTAACCCCTGGATCAATTCAAAAACCTCAAATGACCTCAAGTGACCCCTGGATCAATTAAAAAATGACCCAAAGAGCTCGGGTAACCCCTGCCAGGGACTCCAGTGGATGCTGTGTTTGTGCTTCCTTTTTCCTTTCCCTTTTCAACGTTCTCTGCATTCTTTGCACACACATTTGTAGCTCTGCAGCCTGCTGTACTCTGGGCTACTTTTCCCAGCACTTTTCCGTGCCCTTTCCCCAGGCAGAGAGACAAAACCCACTCCAGGGCCCCCGTGCTCTCTGGGCTCCTCCTGGCTGCCAAGGCTGAGAGCAGCTCTTCGGGTCACATTTCCAGGAACAAAGCACAGCTGGAACCAAGGGCGGGCCCCAGACAAGGGGCTTAACCTGGTGTACCAGTGGGAAAACAAACCAGTGGGAGGCACCCAGTCCGAGTAACAATTTAATAGGGAAATAAAAAAAATAAAGGCGGGAAACACTGGGTTAAAATGGCAGAGTCAGGATCCAACCTGACACCGTGTTAGTCGGGGTGGCTGTTGCAGTCCGATAAGGCGGCTTTAGATGTTCTTTGCTGTGGAATCAGAAAACAGAGCGTAAATGATCTTTGTGGTCCCTTCCGAGCCAAACCACCCCGCGATTTCATGGCTGGAACAGCACCTATCCCAACTCCATTCCAGAAACCTCCTCCCACTAACCCAGAACTTTCCTTTTTCTGCTCAACATCGGGGATTTGCTGCTGAGTGCCCCAGGCAGGGCACGCCTCAGCATTCCCTGGGACCCCTCAGCATTCCCTGGGACCCCTCAGAATTCCCTGGGACCCCTCAGCATTCCCTGGGGACGCCTCAGCATTCCCTGGGGACCCCTCAGCATTCCCTGGGGTGCCGTTCCGTGCCGGTCCCAGTGCCGTTCCGGGCTGCAGTGCCGGGCTCCCCCCACAAGGCGGCAGCACTGGGACCGAGCAGCCCCGGCCGGTCCCGCTGTCCCGGCGGCAGCTGCGCCTTTAACCCGCACGGAGCCGGCGGGGCCATGAACGCAGCGGGCAGAAATCCCACCGATCCCCTTGATTTCACCCTCAAAGGCACAGCATCGCAGCATTTCCTGGGTTGGAAGGGACCCACAGGGAGCATCGAGTCCAAATCCTGGCCCTGCAGCCCAGGAATCCCACCCTGTGCCCGAGAGCCTTGTCCAGACCCAAAGTCTTCCCCAAGACCCTGAAAGGACAGAGGGGCTGGGAGAAGGATGTGCCAAACACCCACCCCTGCGCCGAACAGCCATCCGTGCGCTGGAACATCCATCCCTGTGCCGGGACCGGTCCCCCGCCGCCCGCTCCGGGCTGTCCCCGTTCCCCGCTCACCTTCGAGCCCGGAGTAGCCACCCTGATGGCCCGGGCACGGCCGCGCTGCTGCCCAGACTCCCCACCATTGCTGCCGCCGGCGACGAAGTGCGGAAGTCACTGGGACCACCCCAATCAGGCGACCGGCTAAAACGGCTTCCTGACTTTGTCAAGATCGCGACAGGAAAGGACCCCGCCCGCCCCCGCCCCGCGCCTCACAAACGCGTCCGATTTTTCGGCTGCCTGAACCGGCCCCCGCCTCCGACGCCGGTCCCGCGCTTTCGGCGCGACTTTCCCTGCCGCTTCCCGGTGTACCGAAACGGACTGCGGGGTCAGCGGCGCCGGGGAGCGGGCGGAAAAATTCAGGCAGTAAAATAGACGCCCCGGGAGCGGGGCGCGGGGTCCTCTCCGGGCCGCCCTCTTGAGAAGGTCAGAGCGGCCGCGTACCGCACCGCCATCTTGGGTGAGGCGTCATGTGACTTCCGCCCTCCTCGTCGCCATCGTGGGTGCTGGCAGAAGCCACTTCCGCTCGACCGCCATCTTGGTTACTGGGCACTTGGGGCCCTCCCGCCCCTCACGAAAGAGTCTGTCTATTCGGCTGCCTGAACCCGGCCCCGACACCGACGCCGGTCCCGCGCTTTCGGCGCGATTTTCCCTGGCTCTTCCCGGCGTGCGGGCACGGACTGTGGGGTCAGCGCCGCCGGGGGCGTGCGGGAGCCGCGCGGGCCCCAGCAGGCATCGCCGGGGCCGCCTCTGGCAGGGGCCTTCGCGGCCGCCATCTTGAGTGTGCCAGCAATGCCAGCCGCCCTCTGGACGCCCGGGGCAGGTGCTAATAAAGCCGACGCCGTCCCGAGAGTGCCGAACGGCGCCTGCCTTTCCGAGCCTCCCCCTTGAGAGCAGCACGGGGGCAGCTCTAGTTCGACCGTGCTCGCCCGGTGCCCCCCGCCCCGCGTCGCGCTGCGACCGCGCCTCTGCTGCCCGGTAAAACCGGCCCCGCCGGGCCGCCCCCGCCGCTGTCATTTTTCTCAGTCACCGTCCCGCCCGCCGCCCTCTCCTTTGCTCGCCACGGCCCCGCTCAGCCACGGCCGTGCCCCCTGTGCGCTCCGAACCGGCCTTCGCCCCGTCCCTCCGCTTCCAGACACGGCCCCGCTCGCTGCCCGCCCTTCGCCCTTCCCACGCTCGGCAGCCCCCGAGGCCGCCGCTGCCCTCGGCTCCCCCCGGCAGCGGGCGGGCGGCGCGGAGGGCCGGGGCGCTGGGCCGGCGCCGGCAGTGCCGCTCTCTCGCCACCAGGTGGCAGCACCGCCGCACAGCTCAGCCCGGGCCCGGGACGCGCCCCGGGGCTCGGAGAGAGCAGAGAGAAAAAGGCGCCTCAGAGCGCTTTGCAGTGCCCGCACTCCGAGCGTCTTGGCTCAGGCTTTCAGGCACTTGCTTGCTTCCTTCCTAGAGAAAAACGCCAGCCTGTTATTCTCAGAACCTACTCATCTCTTTAAGCAGGTGAGGCTGAAGTTCAGCAGCCTGCCCTGAAGAATCCCAGTTCTCGCTCCCGCAGTGTCCAGTGCTGGGGTGAAGGACCTCTGCCTGCCCAGGATCCACGGCCTTCTCTGAGTGATTGTTCCTTCTTTTCCCAGGTCTACCTGCGGAACCTGGGCATCGAGCAGTCCCCTGGCACCATCCTGGCACCCTTCGTGTCCCGCCGGCCTCTCCGGGAGCTGCAGTTCTCCCCTGTGGAGCTCAGGACCCTGAGGGATCCCCTGGACACCCTGGCCAGGGCCCCTCCACAGGCACAGGCTATGGGGTTTGGGAGCCCTGGGGGAGCACTGACCTCACTCACCTGTGTGGTCAGGGCTGTTAGTGGGGTTGAGCTTCTCCCATCTCCAATAGATTTTTGGCATTGGGATGTATCCAAACCTCTGAAAAGCTGCCTCCTCCAAGGGAACCAGGACTGTGGGGCAGCTGCCAGGCAGTGCAGGGACGCTGTCTTTATTCCCTTTATTTCTCTGTGTACAAGAGTCCTTCAGAAGGACGTGGTTTGTACCTTGAGGCTGAAGGAACAGGACC
The DNA here is from genome assembly GCA_020086605.1 of Lanius collurio. Lineage (NCBI taxonomy): Eukaryota > Metazoa > Chordata > Aves > Passeriformes > Laniidae > Lanius > Lanius collurio. The sequence goes on along the minus strand of JACBWW010002181.1, from coordinate 2,090 downwards.
AGACTTCTTCCTGGGAGAGGAATAAGTCTTGGTTTCTTTTTCATTCTGGGATTTCTTGGTGTGACAAAAAGTTGTCAGTAATTTTATAACTGACCGGATCTGTTCCTAAGTCCATCATCATCAACCAAATCAGAGTGGCCTTACCAGGGCTGAGTCCTTTCTGGGTGCAGAACAGAGTGCTCAGACAGTGTTAGGGTGGCCTTCAGGGCCTCGCCTCCATATCATTAAAATGTGAAAATGTGCATGAAAACTCCTTCCAATGTGTCGCCGCCTGAGTGTCCTGGTTTGGGATTTGCACCTTGTACCCTGTGGGAAGGGCAGGTCTGAAGGCTCCTCACAGGGCCCTGTGTGACCTTTTCCATTCTGAGCTCAGCCCCCTGCACTGGCCGGGTTCTCTGACCAGAAAGGGTTAAATGTTCTCTTGTTTTCTTTTCTGATTTTTCCCTTCTTCGAGGATTATGAGAGACCTGGCAACTTAAACCGCTTGGCTTTTGGAACAGGGGAAGATTTGTCCTCAGGAGAACCAGGGAATCATTGAGGCTGGAAAAGCCCTCTGAGCCCATCCAGTCCAACCATCCCCAGCACTGCCAGGGCCACCCCCCTGCCCCCTATCTGCAGGTGCCACATCCACAGGGCTCTGAAATCCCTCCAGGGATGGGGACTCCTCTCCAGCCCTGGGCAGCTGTGCCAGGGCTGGAGAGCCTTTCCTCGGAGGAATTTTGCTTTTGTAAACCGGGTTCATCTGGACATCGAAGCACCACTGGGTCATTTATCCAAGAGTGTTTCTTTAAAATCCAATCTCAGCAGTTGTTCAAAAGCAAGGAACTTCAGTTCTCAGGGAAAGGTTCTTCCCCCAGAGGATGCTGGGCACTGCCCAGGCTCCTCCAGGGAACGGGCACAGCCCCGAGGCTGCCAGAGCTCCAGGAGCGTTTGGACATCACTCTCAGGGATGCCTAGGGTGGGATTGTTGGGGTGTCTGTGCAGGGCAAGGGGCTGGACTGGATGATCCTTGTGGGTCCCTTCCAACTCGGGATATTCCACGGTTCTATCCCGTGACTCCTTCCCTCTCTTCTGGCCAAAATACACCAAACCAGCTCTGGCTTACGAGCCGATGCTTCTCTAGTTTTTGCCGCTGTTTCGGTCAGGTAGAGGAATCTGATCAGAGTGAAGTATAAGACAAAATTGCTAAGGTAGAAAGTAAGCTCAGGTCTCTTGTCAACTTTGCTATTTCAGGGACATTTAAAGGAGAGTTACATCGCAAAACTATCGCATGCCTATTTTCCTGTTCTTGTTTGTGCTAGTAGATGTAAAATGTCGAGAGTTAGTAGTTGGCTTAACAGTTTGAGCTGGACTGTAATTCCTTCCAGTTATTTGACGGTTGTTTTCTCCCTGATAGGAACCAGTCACTGCATTTACATCTGAAGCACTGTGGTGTGAATTGTGAGGCCTGGTTGTTACGTCTCATGTGTGGAGGAGTGGAGATCAGGACAATTTATGCAGCTCACAAGCAGGCAAAGGCTTGTCTCATTTCACGACAAGCTGTGAAGGGGCTGGCACCAGATTTAACGTCCGGGGAACAAATGATGACGGTCACGTTGCCAATTTTGTTGAAACAGAGCAGGTATGTTATGCTGCAGTGCCCACAGCTTGGCTGACAAGCCAATATAAGGCCACGTGTGGTTAGATTTTTGCTCTCTCGAGTCAAGCCTGCCACCAGCAGCTATTGGAATAGTTTCTTTGGTGCTAAATTAGGAAGCTAAGTGGGTTATGTAATTTGATTGTCTTGGTTTTTAGTGTGGCTTCTGGTCAGGGCATGCCTGGGTCTGAGTTGCAGTAGCTTAAGAAGGTGCTGAGCTCCTGTGGGTAGCCGTGCTTCCCCTGGGCCCCTTGAGCCGCATGACAGCGTGTGCCACTTCTGGCCTGAGCTAATTTCAAGTAAAAGAAACAAGCAAAAGGGATTTTTGGCAAATACCAAAGCACCGGTATCTGGTGGCTCAGGAAAGATAAAAGTGTTCCACTTAGCACAGCGCCCCTGAAAGGCAGCTTGTGAAAGTCGTGGAATGTAGATGTAGCAACCATTTGGCAAGAGC
>JACBWW010002180.1:0-10194 GCA_020086605.1 Lanius collurio | reverse complement strand
AAGGCCGGGCTGGAGCCCCCTGGGACAGTGGGAGGTGTCCCTGGGCAAGGCAGGGGTGTCCCTGGGTGGGATTTAAGGTCCTTCCATCCCAAACCATTCCAGGATTCTGTGATCCACCCATCTCTGTTTTTAAGGAGTGAGGTGTGGGGTCAGTCCTTTGGGATTCCTCTCTGGCAGAGGCAATGGAGGCACCCCCAAAGCAGGAGCTGCTGGGTTGGCAGGGATTGGATGAGACCTGGACCATTTCCATAACCTTGGTTTTAATCCTTGTTCGATTTCTGAGCCTGGTTTGATTTTGAAACCTCGAGTTCTCTCTGGCTTTTCCCATTGCCTGTTAATTAGAGAATGGGACTAGCCAGGATTGTGGGATAGGGATGGATAAATTCCCAATTCCTCCTGGATGCAGAATCCATTATCAAGAGGAGAAGGGGAAAGGAAACCTTGTGTAGTCTGGGATGAACATCCCAGCCTGGAGACACCGAGCTTGGGGCAGCTCCACTTGGAATCAGAATGGCAGCAGATTCCGGGGGGATCTCGAGTTCCCAAATTCCCACAGAACCTCCTCTTCCATGTCCTGCAACACCTCACTGCAGGTTTGACATCCAAGGAGCTTCCTCCTGGGCACATCAAACCAGCAGAGCCTTCCCCATGGCAGGCCCGGCCATGTTTAGGTTCCGTTCTTGGGGAATTTTGGGAATTCTGCCACCCCCTTTCCTATCCCTGCCTCTGGGTTCGGGATATGGATGTTGGCCATTTGAGAGGCTCCACATGCCACAGCCCATTCCAAAGTGCCTGTGATGGAGCTCCAGGCGTGTGTCCTCCCAAAGGGATCAGCCAGTTCTCGGTCATTTTAACCCCTGGCCTTTGGTAATTGTTGTTTGCGGATCAGATTTTCCTTGGCCCGTTTTCCTGTGGGATGTGAGAGTGGTTGGTGTCTCCAGCCCACTTCACTCAGTGTCTGGCTCCTTCCTTTCCACAATCCAGATGTTTGTTTTACCGTAGGCATTTTACAAAAGCCTAAAACAAATAAATATCCACTCCTATCCCTTCACCTCCCTTTGGATTGAACATTCCCGGAGCGTTACTGAGGTTAATGAGGGGTTTCCTCTGTTCAACAGCAAATTCCCACAGATCCATAGCAGGGCCTGACACCCCCTGGCCCAGCAGGGCTGGATCCATCTGGGGATCCTTGGGAGCCTTTCCCAGTGCTCCTGGCACAGCTGATGGAAGGAACTGGGGTGTCAGGACGAAAGCCACCCCTCCAGAGCCTGGGCTGTGCAGCACAGAGAGCAAAACCAGAGAGCAAACAGCCTCTTCCTCCCTCCTCCGTCCCCTTCCCACCACCCACCATTTACAGAGATGAGCTGTGAAGGGGCTGATTTGCAGCTCCATCCCTGGAACTTCCAAACAAGCCTTTCCCTGGCAGATTCCTTTGAAATACCGAGTGGTTTTTAATGGGAAAAATGAACCAAGAGCTCTTACATTTGTGTCCTGTTGTTGTTTATAATCAGGGCCGGCAGAAACGTCAGCTCGTAATGCTTCGCCCACTCCTCTTCCACGGGATTATTCATCCCAGGAGCAGGGATGGGAGGGAAAGAGGCTTCTGTCATGGTTGTTTTGTAACCCTCTCCTGTTTTTAAAAGGGACACTGTCCAGAACCAAACCGTGTGGGTTTAACTCAGCCCGAGTCACCTTTGTTCCTGCTCACAGGTCCTGGGTGTGTGGTTAAAACAACCTGAGATGTCCTCCTAGGGAATTCCTGGGCAGAGCTGTGCCAGCCTGGGGCATTTTGGTGCCCTCTCCAGCCAAGCTGAGCAGGGGCAGGACGCTGATCCATCATTTTCGTGGTTGCTGGAAAGTTGAGTGAAGTCAACTGCGCGTTGCTTTGAAGTCCGGCTCTGTAAACAGCATAAAGAGACAATTATTTACCACCACGATTTTTCGGAATTCACAGAACCCCAAGCTATTCAAAACACACTTCTGCCACTTTAAGACTGTGTATAAATGTCTCCAAGAGTTCCCAGGACAGACCAGGCCCCTGTGACGGAAGGCAGTGGTCACCAGACAGGGTCACCGGGGTGGGCACGGCATGGGACAGGCACCGGACTGCTGAGATGAGGTCACGCCGTTAATGAGCTGCAGGCTCGTTAGTGCAGCTCTTTCCCAGGAGTGGCTTCCCATTGGGAAACTCTTCTTGTGGCTGCACTTGGAGCCCCTGCAGCCTCCAGATTCCCTCCCCTGGCTGCCAGCACCGGGTGAAGTTGTCGTGCTGAGCCAGCCGTCCTTGGGGGCTCAGGGACACGAGTGGTGTGTGCTTCAATATCCCCCTGGAGGACATGGTGGGGCTGCTCCCAGAGCTCTGAGGGCCTTGCTGTTGCCTCTGGAAAGAGAATAATCCCTGTTTTCCTGTCCTGGAGGATCATTTCTCTGGGATTTGTGCTCTCTGCCAGCTCCCAGCCCTTGTGAGCAGAGTCTCCCTCAGCAATCACTCATCAGAGGTTCTTGCTCTGGGCAGCTCCGTGGTCCTGCAGCTCTTCTGCACCTGGTAATTATCCCCAGCAGCACCATCTGCACTGGGGTTTAATGTCTGGGGTTTCAATTAATCCTTAAATTACACCTTGGAGTAAGGAATGAGCGGGGCATTATCGGGGTGCTGTGGGGAGGATGGAGCAGGATGTCGGCGGTGACACAGAACAGCCCCGGGCCTGCCGTGCTCCTGCGCCAGGCAGGCGTGAGTGGGGCTTCGTTAGTGGGCAGAAGGAAGCTAATTAAGGGAATCTGGAACGAATTCTCCCCAGAGGAGCTGCTGATGTGACGGTGACTTAGGCCAGCAGAGCAGCCAGGCTGCTGGAGCTCATCAAAGATTTGGGGTTATTGAGTTAAAAAGTACCAAAGGTGAATTTTCACCTGCAGCTGATAAGGAGATGGATGCTCTAATTACCCTGCTTGTTTGGAATAAAGAGATAAGCTTTCATGGGTCTGGAGTTAAATGGGATAGGACCTCTGGACTGATGATCTCAGAGGTCTTTTCCAGCCTAATCTGTGGTTCTGGGAGTCTGTCACCGACATCTTGCACTTATCTGGCTTTAATTGGGCTGGAGCTGCTTCAGCTGGGTGGGGAGGGACAGAACGTGTGGCACTGGCAGCACAGGAGCAAAGCTGGGGCTCCTTCCTGCCTTGCACCAAGTTATGGGTGATGCCACGAGGATTTTTTGCCTTTTCTTTTATACCCCTTTTATATACCTTTATCCAGCTTTTGTGTTCTTAGCCCACACTCTTGGACTTGTTAAATTAGGAGATGAAACCTCTCAGAAGGCTCAGACCCCGAGGTCCTCTCCAGAACTCCTCTGTAAACTGAGATAGAACCGTCCAGGGAGGGTTCCTTGGGGAGAGGGGCTCACTGGAGCCCCTCATTGGGGAATCTTTGATAGATCTGCTAATTAGTAACACCAATAATGATTTATCCCCTCTATGGGGGATGCATTGTGGGTCCATTTCAGCGCACTCCACCTGGATGTGTGCACCTAAGGAGCCTTAAATGCTGAGGGAAAACCCCCTTTTCCCTTCTAACCATTGTTAATTCTTGATTTTATGACCAGGAAAAGGCATCATTGGGATGCTGCCCTGTGCTTCCCCATTAAATCCCAGTGCAGAGGTGCTCAATTTGCTTTTGCTGTGATGGGAAAGGGACAAATATTGGGGTGGAGAAAGAGAGAGAGACTTCCATAAATGATCCCTGACAGTTCCTTTACTCCTCAGTGAGTTCAATGCCCACCTCCTTCTGTGGGGCAAACAAACACCCCAGCAGCTCATGCAATGCTCATTTGGAAGGAAAAAGGGGGAAAAAACAGAGTTTAAAATGTATGGATCTGTTTAGACCTGCACTAAGTTTATTGTAACTCCTGGGTTTTTCCCCTGAGTGGAAACAGAATCAGCTTTTCAACCCCTCAGGTTTAAACAGCAGCACCAACATTTGTCTTGAGCAGGGGAATATTCAACTGCAGGAATGTCCAACCATAGGGAATGTCCTACAATTGCAGGGAATATCCAATAACTGCAGGGAATATTCAACACCAGGGAATGTCCAACAACCCCAGGGAATATCCAACCAAAGGGAATATCCAACCAAAGGGAATGTCCAACAACCCCAGGGAATGTCCTATCATAAGGAATATCCAACCCCAGGGAATGTCCAACAACCCCAGGGAATGTCCAATCAAAGGGAATATCCAACCATAGGGAATGTCCAACCCCAGGGAATGTCCAACAACCCCAGGGAATGTCCAACAACCCCAAGGAATGTCCAACCCCAGGGAATGTCCACCCCCATGGAATGTCCAGCCCCAGGGAATGTCCAACAACCCCATGGAATGTCCAACCCCATAGAATGTCCAACCCCCAGGGAATATCCAACAACCCCATGGAATGTCCAGCCCCAGGGAATGTCCAATCAAAGGGAATATCCAACAATTGCAGGGAATGTCCACTCCCATGGAATGTCCACCCAGCCCCATGGAATGTCCACCCCCATGGAATGTCCAGCCCCATGGAATGTCCTCCCAGCCCCATGGAATGTCCAGCCCCATGGAATGTCCACCCCCAGGCAGTGTCCGACTGCTCCCACCCCGCAGTGCCTGCAAAGGGAGCCCTTCCCTGCCCTGGTCTGCGTTATGGATTTGAACAACTGCTCCACACTGACCAGGAGCTGTTCCTCGTTCCCCTTTCTGCCAGGAATCGCAGCCATCCCTCCCTCAGCTCAGCCTGGAGAAGGCTGGAGGGATCCAGGGCCGTGTGGGGACAGCTCTGAGGGACGTGGGAGAGCTGAGTGTGGCCCCCCTGCCACAGCTGCCAACAAACGGCTTTGGGCACCCACAGAATTCACCTGTTTTAAAAACTCCGTGGGGTTGGTGCTCCTGTGACTCCTCCCAAAGTGGCCCAGCAGCCTGGGAAGGAAACCCCTCAGTTCCCTTTGCCACCTCCCCAAATGATTTCCAGGGCTGGAAAGGAGAACTGAAATAGGGAATATTTCCAAGGGCCTGGAGTGCCGGGACAAGGGGGAATGGCTTCCCTCTGACACAGAGGTTGGATGGGATATTGGGGAGAAATCCTTCCCAGTGAGGGTGGGAGGGGCTGGGCTGGAATTCCCAGAGCTGCTGTGGCTGCCCCTGGATCCCTGGCAGTGCCCAAGGCTGGGTTGGATGGGGTTTGGAGCAGCCTGGGACAGTGGGAGGTGTCCCTGCCCAGGGCAGGGGTGGCACTGGGTGGCTTTTAAGGTCCTTTCTCACCCAAACCAATTCCATGATCCTATGAAATACCTCCCATCACAGGAAGTTTTTAGGAAAAGAACCATTTTAGCTTTATTTCCAAGGATTTCCGGATGCTCTCCAACTTGGAAGGGCCAGCTGCACTTTACCAGGCTTGGTGGTGATTTAATTTCTGCCTCCATGACTTTAACAACAAAGGATAAACAGATCAATCCGGTGCCTGGCTGTGCAAATCCCCCCTGGAATTCTCCGATTCCGAGGGATGAGTTAATTTTCCTTCCCTTTCCAGTGCCACTCCAGGCATCGCATGACGAGGCACATCTGCTCCGTGACTCATGGAAAGGGAATATCCCATGCGTGTGAGTGGCACAGGCTGCCTCACACTCAACTTTTGGGAAGCTTTTTGGAGGCCCAGTTATGCAAGAAATAAAAGGGGACAAATTCATCCCAGGGAAGAGCTTGGAAAGCTGTGATTTGTCCTGGAAAAATATCCAACATCTAAATATTAATAATGAGAGCGTGCTCCTGCTGACAGTCCTGGAGACAAAGGGCTCTCCATGCATCCAGAGCCTCCCTCCTCCATATCTGCCCTCACACATGGAAACTCTCAGTGCAGGGGGTGGAGGAAGGGCCTGGGAGGGGTTTGGGAGATGAAATGTCCCAAGATTTGGGTTTCCTTGAATGGAGATGCCAAAGCTCACAAAGCAGGGTGAGGACATTGATGGCTGAGCCTGAGGGATCCCACAGGGAAAGAGGAGGGAAGAGCAGAGGGGCCGTTGATGTCTCCATAAAGTTAAAGAGTTGTTAAGGGTGGAAAAGACCTCCAAGAGGGGTTATTGAGGTCTCCACAGAATTATAACATCATTAAGGTTGTAAAAGACCTCCAAGACTGTCAAATCCAAGCATTCCCACCATTCCCACTAATCATGAATTGCCACAACTGCTCATTTTTGGAACACTTGCAGGGGTGGTGACTCCACCCCTTCCCTGGGGAGCCTGTTCCAACGCTTGGCCACTCTTCCAGGGAAGAAACATTCCCTGATAACCAACCTGAAGCTCCCATGGCTGCTTCTCCTGTCCCATCCAACCTTGAGGTGCCAAGGAAACACCAGGAATGCCTTTTGCAACCCGTAGGATTGTAAGGATCTCCCTCAAGGCCTCCCAGCACCAGCTGGAAGGGAGGGAATGACGTCTGTGCCATGCAGAGCTGTCGGTTTGATGCTGCAGGACTCTGGGATGAGGAATTCTTGGCAGTAGCCCTGGCACTCCTTGGCTTCAGAGCAGTTGTGCAATGAGGAGGGAAATGGGAAGGTCCTGAAAGGGAGTTTCCTCAGCTGGAGGCTGGGGAATGCTGTGCAGAAAGCCATGAAAGGAATGGATCTGCTTCGTTTGGCTGCACTTTGGGGGTTGTTTTCGGTTGCTTTTCCTATTCCCAAATTGTTCCTCTGCAAGTTGTGCCCCAAGGCTTCCGATGGGTAAAAGCACCTCACTCAGGCAAAGCTTCTGACCCGGAGTCACCAGTGGAGCTCTGCTGCTTCCACCAGCTGAAATCTTGGCCTTTTGTGTGTTTTCCTGACCTTTCCCATTTTCCCTGATTGCTGGATGATGACAATGTATTCCTTCCTTTCTGCGAGGGCCCCGCCACGTCCTTTGTTCTCCTTGGGACAAATGAAAATTTGGAATGGAATTAATCACTGGCAGTGAGGATCCCTTGGGATGAGGGAGGGGAGTCCTCCAGGGAGGGAGAGCAATTATAGGATCAGGGAATGATTTAAGTTGGAAAAGACCTTTAAGATCATCGAGTCCAACCATTAACCCAACACTTGGGTGGCCAAGCTCACCCTTAACCCGTGTCCCCAAGCACCAGGCTGAGCTGAATCCATGGGTGAACCCCAAGAATCCCCATCCATTCCACGAGAGATCGGATTTATGGAGTCTGTGTCCACCATCTCGTGCCCCAGCACTGACATCTGGGGACACCTGGGAGCTCTTGGTGGCACTGCCGGTGGGAATGGCAAAAGCAGAAGGAGATTGGAGACTTTGAGAGCTGGGACTTCTTTCCTCTTCCAAGGTGAGACACAAAGGTGGGTGCTGAGTCGTTTGCTCAAGTGATTTAGGGAGTTCTTCACCTCCTTCCGTGGGTGAGTTTGAATGTTCTGATGTTTGAACATTCTCATTTGGGGGTTATTTTATTTTAACACCCTCCCAGTGCAGCTCTTGCATATTCAAGTGTTTAAATGCAGTTTGTTGTAAATCAGAGCCTGCTTTTCTGGCCGTGTTCAGGAAGGGGATTTTGTCCTGCTGAGTGGTTCCCATTAGGATTTTTAATTTTTAACGAACTATTTTAGCAGCTCTAATGGTTGTGAGCCAGAAGCTGTAGGTGAAGCAACTCCAGCACTCCTGTGCCAGCCTCTGCCTGGAGCTAAAGCTCAGTTTAAGCCCTCAGCACCGAGGCTTTGCCCTGCTCAGACCTTCCTTTGAGGCACCCAGGCCATCGTTCCCGCGTCAGTGGAAAGAGGAGGGGAATATTGTGATTGGCAAGATTCCAGCTCTTCCCAGCAGAAGCCGTGGGATGATTGCCTTTTGTTTAAATGTCAGAGGATCAGGGACATCCGAGGGGAGAAATGGCCTTTTAGATCATCGAAATCTGCATCACAAGTGGTGGAAAAGTGAGGAAAAGCAATGTCTGAGCATCAGGATTATCCCGTTGGAGTGGCCGTGACTCAGCAGCTCTGCCTGGCCTCCCGAGCCGTGCCAGCTGCGGGAAGGGCACTGGGCACAATCCCTGCAGGGCTGTGCTGGGCACACACCCGGACAGATTTAATATTTCAGTCAGGAGGATATGAATTTTGTCAGGAATCACAGGAGGAAACCTGAAGGCTGAGCTGATAACAGTTTTTAAAGAAATGGAACTATAACAACTATAACTATAACTATAATTATATAACTATAACTATAACACTATAACAATATAACTATAACTATATAACTATAACTATATAACTATAACTATAAAAACTATAATTATAACTATAACACTATAACAATATAACTATAACTATAACTGTATAACTATAACTATAACTATAACAACTATAACTATAACTATAATTATATAACTATAACCATAACTATAACAACTATAATTATAACTATAACTATAACACTATAACAATATGACTATAACTATAACAACTATAATTATAACACTATAACTGTATAACTGTAACTATATAACTATAACTATAGCTATAACTATATAACTATAACTATATAACAACTATATAACTATAACTATATAACTATAACCATAGCTATAACTATAACCATAACTATAACTATATCTATAACTATAACTATATAACTATAACTCTAACTCTATAACTATATAACTATATAACTATATAACTATAACTCTAACTCTAACTATATAACTATAACTACAGCAACTATAACTATATAACAACTATAATTATAACACTATAACAAAACAACCATAACTATATAACTATAACTATAGCTATAACTATAACTATAACTACTATAACTATAACACTATAACTATATAACTATAACTATATATCTATAACTATAACTATAACTAGATAACAGCTATAATTATAACACTATAACAAAACAACTAAAACTATATAACTATAACTATAACTATAGCTATAACTATAACTACTATAATTATAACACTATAACTCTATAACTATATAACTTTAACTATAACTACAACTATATAACAACTATAATTATAACACTATAACAATATAACTGTAACTATATAACTATAACTATAACTATATAACTATAACTCTAACTGTAACTATAACCATATAACTATAACTATATAACAACTATAATTATAACACTATAACAAAACAACCATAACTATATAACTCTAACTGTAACTGTAACTATATAACTATAACTACAGCAACTATAACTATAACTATAACTATAACTACTATAATTATAACACTATAACTATATAATTGTAACTACATAACTGTAACTATATAGCTATAACTATAACTATAACTACTGTAATTATAACACTATAACTATATAACTATATAACTATATTTAACTATAACTATAACTATAACTATAACTGTAACTGTAACTATAACTATAACTATAACTATAACTATAACTATAACTACTATAATTATAACACTATAACTATATAACTATAACTATATAACTATAACCATAACTATAACTATATAACTATAAGTACAGCAACTATAACTATAACTATAACTATAACTATAACTACTGTAATTATAACACTATAACTATATAACTATATAACTATATAACTATATTTAACTATAACTATAACTATAACTATAACTATAACTATAACTAAAACTAACTACAACTATAATGATTTCCCAACACCTCCTGCAGCACATCCAGCTGGGCTCTACTGCTGGGGTATTCTATAGGTCCCAGGCAAAACCTTGGCTCCCTCCTGCCAAGCCCTGCATAAACATTTTGCAAGAGCCTGAATCTTCTCCAAGGAGCCTGAACAGGCCAGGGAAGGAGTTGGACAGAGCAAGAATTGTTAGTTGTGGTCCACAAATGGAAAAACAGGCAGAGGAGGAGGAAGGGATTTGCCAAAATCTGTGTGTGTAACTGGGGTGACAACCAGATCCTCCAAATCCCAGCCCAATGCTTTCAAAGAGCCTCAAATTCTGTCAACTCAGGTGGTGGAGCGGGGGGACAACAAAATTAGAGAGGAGACAGAGTGTGAGGGTGCAGAATTAGTCAGGTGGAAAAACAGGGCCAGATATTGTTGTGGCAGTGGTGGTGTTGGGGGTTGGATTTGTGGGTGTTGGGTGTGGGATTTGTGAGTGCTGGGTGTTGGATTTGTGGGTGTTGGGTGTTGGATTTGTGGGTGTTGGATTTGTGGGTG
>JACBWW010002179.1:0-10194 GCA_020086605.1 Lanius collurio | reverse complement strand
AATTGGGAATGCTGGGGATGAATCCCCGGGAATGCTGATGGATCTCGCAGCAGCCGTGGTTGTCAAAGGCTCTTCCCACGGAGCAGCTCGTCCTCCCCATCTGCTCCCGGGCCGGGAGATGGATCGGGTTTGGATCCTGCCGGGATTTGGAGGGAATTCAGTGTTAAACGGGTGTCGGTGCTGCCGGGGGCTGCCAGCCCTCAGAAGGCTCCGTTCCCGGAAATCTGGAGGGAGAGGGTTGGATAGGTCTGGGATTGCTGATCCGGGTTGGTGTGAGGAGGTGACAGAGCCGGGAATTTTGGGAAGAGGGACGGGATTGAGCTGTGCCACCCCCGCCCTTTGCATGGAAAACGTCTCTCCAACCTCCTTGGGGGGAAAATTCCTGGATGCTGCAGGGAAGGTTGGGATTCTGATCCGTGTCCCGAGCCCAGCTTGGGGATTTTTCCCACTTTTCCTCATGGTTTCCCTTCCTTAAGGACAAACTTGGGCCTTGGCTGAGCTCCAGGGCTCAGAGGGGCTGAGCTCGGTTCTGCTCTGTTATCCCGGGATCCCAGACTTGTGGGATCTGTGGGGAAACTCTGGCTCTTGGATCCTGGGAAAAGGATCCAAGGAAAGTTCTGGCTGGCTTGGAGCGCCCCTGGAGAGTTGGGAATTATTGGGCTCTGTTCCCACCTGGCTCCGGGCTGGGGAACGATCCCACCCCACCTTCCCATCCTGTGGGAAGGGACAGAATTTTGTGGGTTTTTTCCACTTTTCCCAGCTCCAGGTGGGAGCCTGAGGTGCAGGAGAGGCTGCCGGGCTTTGCTTCCTCTGGAATCAGGCTCAGGGAAAGCTGCTGGATCCGGGTGGGATTTACTGGGGTGGCAGAGTTGGGACAGGGACAAATCCCAGCAGCGAGGGGAGCAATTCCCGAGGCAGAGGGAGCCGGTGAATCCCTGATTCCCCCCCCCAACCCAGGAGCATCCCTGCCTTTTTTAGAGGGAAAACCCCAACCCCTGTGGAGGCTCTGAGTTCATTTTTCCCGTCCGTTCCGTACGAGGCACAAACCCCAACCCGACCCCTCCCCGCCCCTGCAGCGCTCCCGGAATTCTCTTTGTTCCCATTCCTCAGCAACCCAAACTCCTCGTGCCCTTCATCCCCTTCCCTGTCGCTCCCAAGGACCTTCTCCTCCAGCCCCAAATCCGTGCTGTGGCTTTAATGGTGGAGCAGCCCCGGATTTTCCAGCGGGAGCAGCCGAGCTCATCCATCCTTCTCCCGCCTCCGTGTCCTTCCCTGCCTCCAGCAGGATTCTCCACGGGGAACGTGTTTGGGGTGGAAATGAGGAGCAAAATCTTCCAGCAGCTTTTAGGGAATGTGTCTCCAGCTGGGCCTTTCCAGGGATTGTTTCCCGGTGCTGTTCCAGCAAATCTTGGAATTGTTTGGGTTGGAGGAACTTCCAGGATCTCATCCTGCCCCTGCCATGCCCAGGGACGCTTCCCCAATCCCAGGGGGCTCCAGCCCGGCCTTGGGCACTGCCAGGGATCCAGGGGCAGCCACAGCTGCTCTGGGAATTCCAGCCCAGCCCCTCTCCACCCTCCCAGCCAGGAATTCCTCCCCAAAATCCCACCCCACTCTCCCATTCCCACTGGGAAGCCACTCCCTGTGTCCTGTCCCTCCATCCCTTGTCCCCAGCCCCTCTCCCGGAGCCCCTTCAGGCCCTGGAATGTTCTGGAAGCTCTGCCTGGATCCTTCCCTTCTCCAGGGGAACATTCCCAGCTCCAGAGGGGCTCCATTCCCAGCCACTGCAGGAGAACAGAACCAGGAGCAGGAAAACCTCTGCACTCCTTTGTTTTCCCTCAAAAAAGGGGATTTTTTTTTCCATCCCGACGAAACGAGAGAAATCCCCGGAAGGGCCGTGCCGAGGCCTCCCATCCATCCCAGTGAATTATTTTTCCCTCTGTCCCATCCATCTCCCAACCCCGCAGTGGGAGCGTGACGGATCCCGGGCGCGGGGGCGGCCGTTCCCTCCCCGGAGCGTCAATCCCGGAGAGCGACGGCTCCGTTCCGGCAAAAACACGGAATTATCCTCGCGCCCAGCGCTTCCCAGGCTGGCGACGGGGATGGAGAATGTTCCCTGTGCCAAGGGAATGGTTCCTGGGAAGATTAATTTGGGATTTGTTTACTCTCCCACCTCCCCCCTGGCTCCGGGGGGGGGCTCTCCATAAATCCCGATTTAGGGAAGGAAAAGTCAACAAAAGAAGGGAAGGAAAACGGTTTGGACTTTGTTAACTCTGGGAAAGCCTGGAATGATTCAGCATTCCAGGGGATCCGGCTCTTTAAATAGGGAAGGAGCCCCAGAACCAGGGAATGTTCCCGTATTTCCATGGAAAAGGGGTTTCTCACAGGGAATTTTCCTTGCTGCAGTCAGAAAGGCACCTGCAGGCACAGCCCATCCCTAAGGGAAAACATCCATGGATTTCCAGGCCCTTTTTCCACTGGAAAATGAGGGGAAAATGGAAGTTTGAGCCTTTTCCTTCGTTGCTTCCCAAACTTCCAGAGCCCTTTTGCCAGAGGAGGAGGAGAGGAGCTTCCAGCACTTCCAGGGAGGAGGATTTGGGGCGATTCCTCAAAATTTGGGACAATTCCCTCTGGACAACTGATCCAAAGGAACCAATGGAGACGCCGAGAGCAAGGCTGGGCTTGGGGATGGAGCTGAGCCTTGGAATTTCATATGGGAACGGCTGGCTTGGGTTTAGAGGAATCCTGGAATGCTCTGGGTCGGAAGGGACCTTCGGGACCGTCTCATTCCAGGGGCAGGGACCCCTTGGGATTCCCAGCGGGTGTTTTATGGATTCCCTGGATCTGCCAAGCTCCTGGGATTGATTTGCCCCTTGGAGGAGCAGCTTTTCCATGGATTTGCACCCCCTGGATGCTTAAATCCCCCCAAAAAAACTGGAAAGGGAGAGAGCCCAGCCCTCCAGGTGGAATTCCAGCCAGGAGCATCAGGCAGTTCCCAAACTTCCAACAGCAATAATTCCCCAGCAGTTCTCCCTGGATCCCCATCCCAGAGAAAAAACAAATCCGCTTTTTCATTTCTGCAGCCCCGGCTTTGCTCCGTTCCCGTTTTCCCCCGCAGCGGCTCCTTCCCGAGCTCTGCGGTGCCGTAAAATCCCCGCCCGCACGCGGGGCCCTCGCAGCCGGGATTATTGGATGCATCCATAATTCCTGACAGCTTCCACCGCTCTCACGGAGCGGGAGAGGGAATTTAGAGCCGGGCTGGGACGGGAATGGGATCATCACTCAGCGGAGAGCGACGGCTCTGGGATTCAGGATGCTGATGGAAGCCTTTGGATAATTTCATTCCCTGCCAGAATTCCCTGTTTTCAGCAGGAGGGATCACGGCCCCAGGACTGGCGTTGTTGCCAACGTGAATCCTTCTGGGATTTGTGGCTTCAGGCATGGAAAAATGACAAATTTCCCCTAAAATCCCTCATTCCAAAGGCTTTTCCTGCTCCGTGGGATCGGATGGGGGATTTTAATCAGGAGCGGTGACAGTTTAATAACGGGAGATGCGGCTGAGGCTCGACATCCGTGGAAATGGGATTTGGAAGCTCCTTAAATCCGGGAGGATTTGCTGTTGGACGGGGATTGGCACAATCCCTTTATCCGGAGCGGCCTCTCCCGGTGCCACAGCCTCGTTCCAGGCCATTCGGATAACGGGAGACTCCCAGACATTCCCAAATTTTCCCCAGCAGAACGACCCCAACGGCAGCAATCCCGAATTCCCGGAGCTTCCCGGATCCAGGCCCTGCAGCTGCACGGCATTCCTGGGATTGGTCCCGTTCCCAGGGATCCGGGGGGACAGCAAAGAGCCAGGAAGCCCCGAGGATCTGCGGGAATGGCTGGGAAAGTGGGAATGGGGCAGGATCCGACTGGGGGCTCCAGGATGGGCTCAGCGCTGGGAGAGCATCCCCAGGGATGGGATTTTCTGCTTCTTCTGCCTCGGGGAAGCTGCAGATCCAGGGGGATTCCTTTGGGATCCGTGTCCAGGTGGATTTGGGAAGAATGACACTGAGCCAGGATTCTGGATCCCCTCTGCTCTGGAGCCGGGCTGGGAGAGCTGGGAATGTTCCCCTGGAGAAGGGAAGAATCCAGGCAGAGCTTCCAGAACATTCCAGGGGCTCTGGGAGAGCTGGAGAGGGGCTGGGGACAAGGGATGGAGGGACAGGACACAGGGAGTGGCTTCCCACTGGGAATGGGAAAGTGGGGTGGGATTTTGGGAGGGAATTCCTGGCGGGGACGTGGGGAGGGGCTGGGCTGGAATCCCCAGAGAAGCCCCTGGATCCCTGGCAGTGCCCAAGGCCGGGCTGGAGCCCCCTGGGACAGGGGAAGGGCATGGGAGGGGATTTAGTGGGGTGGGATTTGAGGTCCCTTCCAACCCAAACCATTCCAGCACTCCTTGGGCTGGTTCAGATGGGATTTTGGGATGGAATTGGGGATTGTGAGGGTGGTGAGGTTGCCCAGAGGAGACCTCAGAGCCTCTTGCAGGGCCTGAAGGGGCTCCAGGAGAGCTGGAGAGGGACTGGGGACAAGGCATGGAGGGACAGGACACAGGGAATGGCTTCAAAGTTATGGAGAGTGGGATTAGATGGGATTTGGGAAGGAATTCCTGTCTGGGAGGGTGGGGAGGGGCTGGGCTGGAATTCCCAGAGCAGCTGTGGCTGCCCCTGGATCCCTGGCAGTGCCCAAGGCCGGGCTGGAGCCCCCTGGGACAGTGGGAGGTGTCCCTGCCCATGGAATGGGATTTAAGGTCCCTTCCCCACCCAATCCCTGAGGGCACATCCTGCTTTGGGCAGGATTTTGGGAAGAAATCCCGGCTGCTCCCGGGTCCCTGGGAGTGTCCCAGGCCCGTCTGGAGCTCCCTGGGCTGGGGGAGGTGGCGCTGACCCCCCCTTTGTCCCCCCGCAGGTGCTGGGGCTGGCCATGGCCTGGCTCTACTGGCAGCAGCTCCAGGAGCTCCATTCCCGCCTGGATTCCGTGGATTCCCGGCTCCTGCGGGATCTGAGCTTCGCCTCGCTGGATCTCAGCGGCGCCGGCTGGTGCTGGTGCCTGCCCCGGGAAGGCGGATACATCCCGGGAAATGCCGGCACGGAGGAGGAGGAGGAGGAGGAGGAGGAAGGCGCCGCCGGGCACAGCCAAGCGTGAGGAGCAGGAGGAGCGCTCGGAGCTGGGAATGTGGAAAAATTGGGAATTTTCTCCACTGCTCCTGAAGTTTCTTTGGGAAAACTGCAAAAAAAAAAGAGATTTTTCCTCTCAGCTCCAGAAATTTCTTTGGGAAAACTGGAAAAAAATGGGAATTTTCTCCTCTGCTCCTGAAGTTTCTTTGGGAAAACTGCAAAAAAAAAAGAAAAAAAAAGGGATTTTTCCTCTCAGCTCCAGAAATTTCTTTGGGAAAACTGGAGAAAAAAATGGGAATTTCCTCCTCTGCTCCTGAAGTTTCGTTGGGAAAACTGGAAAAAATTGGGAATTTTCTCCTCTGCTCCTGAAGTTTTGTTGGGAAAACTGGAAAAAAATGGGAATTTTCTCCTCGGCACCCTAAGTTTATTCAGGAAAATGGTAAAAAATTGGGAATTTCTTCCTCAGCTCCCCAAGTTTCTTTGGGGAAAACTGTAGAAAATTGGGAATTTTCTCCTCAGCTCCTGAAGTTTCTTTGGGAAAACTGTAAAAAATTGGGATTTTTCCTCTCAGATCCTGGGGATGCTGAAGCTCTGGATGAGATTCCCGGGCTCTGTCTCCCTCTCTCGACCATTCCCAGCTTTCCCTTCAGCCAAAGCAGAACCAATTCCTGGTCCAGGCCTGGAAAACCCCTCTGGATCCGTTTTTTCGCCTTTGGAATATTTGAGGGCATTTTGGCCAAAATCCAGGAAGTTTTTGGAGGTGGAAAAGGTAAAACCAGGGAGCAGCCTCGGGAGTTGGGATGAACTCAGGGAATAATTGGGATGAACTTTAGGGAATGATTTCCTCGTGGGCTCCAGGGATTTGGCTTTGCTTCCTTCTTCCCCCTCTCTCCAGGGAATTTAATAAAGCCTCGAGGGAGGCAGGGGGAGAAATTCCAATAAATTTCCATGGATTTGGAGGGAGAAAGCGAAATTCCATTCTTTTTCTCTTGATTTCCAGGACAAAACCTGGATTCCAATGTCCTGGCTGGGATGGCAGAGGGTTCTCATCCCGGGATTCATCCTGGGATTAATGGGGAAAACGGAATTTTCCTTCAGCTCGGACACCCAGCCCAGAGATTCCCATGGAGAAGGAAAAAGGGGAAAAGGGGATTGAAGGAGGAGCACGGAATCCCAAAAGCTTCTCCCAAAACACCGACAGCAGTGGGAATGCTGAGGGTGTTCCCAAATTGCCCCTCAATGGAGCTTTCTCCAGAGGGAAGGGAAAATCCCATCTGGGATCCGGGAGGAAAACGGGAGCGGGGACAAAGCATCGGATTCCGCCCGGGATGTGCCACGGGAGCGTCTCGGGAGCAGCCCCGAGGTGGGATGGGCCCAAAGCTCCAAATCCCATCTCCCAGCCCCGATTCTTGCTGGGATGAAGGGCCGGGTGCTGTGGGATGGGGATTTATTGGTATTCCCGATAAAGGGCTGGAGGGAGCCGAGGAATCCGGGTGTGAAACGGGAGCGGAGCCACGGCCGAGATTCCTGACCCCAAATCCATGGATGTGGGAAGAGAAACGAGGAACTGGGAGTAATTAGTAATTAATCCCAAATCCTGCCCGGGCTGGGTGGGATTGCTGATGCAGGGGCTGATCCTGCTCTTTAGGGGGTTTAGGAGCGTCCCATGGATGGGGAATTGGGATCAACCCATGGATGGGGTTTTGGGATCATCCCATTGAGGGGGATTTGGGATCCTCCTACTGAGGGATATTTGGGATCCTCCTACTGAGGGATTTGGGATCATCTCACTGAGGGGGATTTGGGATCCTCCCACCGAGGGATTTGGGATCATCCCACTGCGGGATATTTGGGATCCTCCCACTGAGGGGGATTTGGGATCATCCCACTGGGGAAATCGGGATTGTTCCACTCCTGCTGATGCCCCTCCTCACTTCCCTGAGGAAATTCCTCCCATTCCCTAAAATCAGGACACCGAGCATGGGAAGCAGAATCCCTTAAAAAAGAGACAAAATTCATGGGGAAAAACCAAACAAACAAAAAAACCACAATCCCAGAAACCCCAAATCCCGCAGGCCCGGGGAGGAACAACGGGAATTTTCCACCTCCTGGTGGAAAACGGAGCCTTTTCCAGGGCCGGATTCCGTCGGCCCCGCCATCCCTCCCTCCCTCCCCAGAGCTCCCCGTGATCCTCCGCGCTCCCAAAATCAATCGGCGCTGCCCCAAATCCATCGGGAGCGGGAGCTGCCGGGCACTGGGGGCGATGGGATGTTGGGAAGAGCAGCTCTGACTCCAGGCGATCCCGGCTTCCCCTGACCCCGCTCCACAGCCACAGCCGAGGGACTTTTTGGGGAGCTCGAGGTGAGTTTTTAGGGGAAAATTCGTTTCTGGGGGTGTTTGGGGTTTAATTGGGAAAAGTGGCAGCGCTTGGCTTCCCTGCCCTGGTTTCCAGGGAATTTGAGCTGGGTTTCCCAGCGTTTCAGGGATTTAGGGGAGAAAAACTTCGTGTGGGAAATAGAGGGAAAAATCCCGGATTCTCTGACCCCGGAATCGACCGAGAGCTTTCATTTATCCAGGTCTAACAAAGCCTGGCTTTACCCCAGGAGTCCTTTGTGCTGCCCAGCTCAACTGGATTTCCCAAAAATCCCATTTCTTCCCAATATTATCCCGACTGGAGGGTTGGGTACCCCCATCCATCACCTGGGAACCCCAAACTGCAGGAATTTCCTGGGAATTTCAATCCTTCAGCTTTTAGAAGGAGCAAAAATATTCCTGCCTGAGGTTGGGGGGTGTTTTCCTGCTTTTCCTGCTTCCTAAAATCCTTGGAATTCTCCTGGGAATGGTTTTTTTGGGAAGCCAAGGCTTGTGGATGATGTTATCCTCTAAAACTCCCCAGTTTGGGTTTTCCCACCCTAAGTGACATCAATCCCTGCCCAAAGCGTGGGATTGCTGGGAAAAATCCCAAATCCTGGAAATCAACTTTAAATCTCAACTGAGATCAGGCTGGAGCTGGACTGGGATAAACTGGATTTGTGCTGGGCTGGGATAAACAGGACTTGAGTTGGAATGGGATAACTGGATTTGAGGTGGACTGGGATAAACTGGACTTGGGCTGGACTGGGATAAATGGATTTGTGCTGGACTGGGATTAACTGGATTTAGGCTGGGCTAGGATAAACAGGACTTGGGCTGGACTGGGATAAACGGGACTGAGTTGGAATGGGATAAACTGGATTTGAGGTGGACTGGGATAAACAGGACTTGGGCAAACAGGACTTGGGCTGGACTGGGATAAATGGATTTTCCTGGGGGAAAAAGTGTCGGGAATTGAGCCCCGGCCAGGCCAGGCCCAGCAGCTCCGGGAGCTCCCATTTTCCCGAGCTCTTTGGCTGGGGCTGGGATTTCTCTCCCGGAATAACTGGGAATGGCGTGGGAACGCAGAGCAGCCGCTCCCGCTCGCCCTCCGAGCGCCCTTGGGAGCATCGAGCGGGAGCCAGGAATAGCCACGGCTCTGCCCCCCAGCCGAGTGTGAAAGGCAATCAGCGGGGGCAGCTCGTTAGGGCTCATTAATGAATTAATTCATTAACGGCCCTGGCCGAGCGCCACAGAAATCCCACCGGGATCAAGCAGGGAAAGAGCTGGGAATGCGGGGTCGGAGCTGGGGAAAGGGAAATCTGTGCCGGGAAAATCCCCTTGGAGCAGTGTGGGGTCACCCCGGAATAACGGGGTTATTGCAGAACTAAAGCTCCTCATTGGTCCATACACCAAAGGCCAGTTCTCCCATCATGGGCACATTTGGGGTCAATCCTTTTCTTTGTTTCCCTTACTTTGCCTGGATCACACCCTGTTGTTATCTATTCCTACCTTGTAGGGACTCGCTGACCTCGCTAACTGAAAACTCACAGTACAGACTTTATACTGGAATTAATTGCACGGCATCTCCGTGACCCCTCTCACCAAGCCAGTCTTCCACAAAATCTTCCACATTCCCCCACTAAAACCCCACTAAAACCCCACTAAAACCCCACTAAAACCCCGTTCCTTCCCCAGCCCAGCTCCCCCTGAGCAGCAGGACCATGCTGGAGGACGAGGATGGGATGAGCGAGCGCGGCCTCAGCAGCTCCAGGAAGAGATTCGAGGATGAGGAAGGTGAGTGTGGGAAATCCCGGGAATGTCGTGGACATCCCGCTCTCCCTGCGGATCCATCCGAGTTCCCTCCACATCCCAGGCCCGCCATGCAAAAGGCTCTGTTGGGAAGAGGGAAAGCTCCTCCCTGGCCTTGGAAACTGGGAGTTTTCCACCCGGAAATTCAATTTTTTATTCCAGTTATGGCTCCATCCACGTCGTTCTTACCTGGGAGTTTTCTCCCTGAAAAGTGATTTTTTTTTTTTTTTTTTTGTTTTTAAACTGGGAATGAGAAATCTCAGCTCTGCCCCCTAAATCCCTCCCTTCCCTAAATCTCCTCCCTTCACCCCATCCATATCTTTTCCACCAGAAAATTTCCCACACAAAAACGGAGTTTTTACCTCCAGTTATCGCCCCACCCGCATCGTTTTACCGGCAAATTTTCCTGCCAGAAAACTGAATTTTATTCTTTTTTTCAATTAACTGGAAGCGAGAACTCCCTCTCCCCCTCTCCCCCTCTCCCCCACGCCCAGATTACCACTCCATCTACATCGGGGTGCCGGTGCCCCGCGGGTACCGCCGCAAGCGGCGCCGCCGGCGCTCCCCGGGCTCCAGCCGGGACCGCACCAGCGAGAGCGAGCGGCACTTCGGGCGCCCGGAGCACTCGGACACCGACGACGGCGGCCAGGGCTGGGCCGAGAGCGGCAACGACAACGCCAGCAGGACCAGTGAGTGCCCGCGGGCTTCCCGGGGAGCCGGGAGGGCCTTTGGAGCATCCTGGGATGGGCGGGGGAATCGCCTTGGATTGGAGCTGCTTCTGCCGGCGGCTCCCGGGTTTGTTTTGTCCCTCTGGAATGGGGTTGGGATGGGGTTTTCCTGGCTGGAATTGGGGGTGCAGACAATCTTTGGGAAT
>JACBWW010002178.1:0-10197 GCA_020086605.1 Lanius collurio | reverse complement strand
CTGGGCAAGAGGAGCCTGGGCAAGAGCTCCCAGGGAACGGGAGCAGCGGGTGCGCTGCAGGCTGGCGCTCCTGGGTTGAAACTCAAGTCGTATGTGTTATAAATAAGGGACCAGATTACCAATTTAACAATTATCCATTTATTTCGTACTACATTGTAGCTTTGTTTGAATGTAATTTTGTGCTTTGTTGTAGCTTTGTTAGGATCTCTCTTGCAGTTTAAGAAAGAAACCCACACGTCGTTGTGAAGAAACCAGCTTCTTATCAGACCATACATTGCAACGCAGGAATTTACGACCCCCGCCCCTCCTTACCCCTTTCGGAGCTGGCCTGCCTGGAGAGTAGTAGATAAGGAAAAGACAGAAAGAAAAAAAAAAAAGAGAAGAAAAGGGGCTGAATATGCAAACTAGAGCTGAAAAGACCCCTGGGAGTAAAAAACCCCCTAAAAATAATAATTTAAAACGAGCCAACAAACTTTTAAGAAAAATGAACCAGGCTACTCTATAGACAACTACTACCTGGCCAGCTTTTGAGCTGTCCAAGAAGTCACCGTAACAACAAAGTCTATTGGAGCCACTGCCCTGAGGACAGCGAATTACCACCATCGCCTTCGTATACCCTTGGGTATACAGCCCCGGCCCGTGAGGAACACTCGAAGGCCCGGCTCTATCACAGGGAGTGCCAGAGCCGAATTTCCTCCTCCTCCAAGTCGAAGCTGGGGCAACGAAGCTGGCCGGGGCCCCCACCCGAGCTGATCACTTTTAATAAAGGCTTAAAAAGGACCATCAGTCCTGCCCTTTTTTATTTCAGTATGTAATAAAAATTTAACCACAAGTAACATTGGCATAAGATGTGCAGGTAAAGCATGCGAGAGAGCACAGCAAGCTAACAAAGCCAGTGAGATTAAAAGGTTCACATTGGTATTTGGCACCAGCAGAGTCTTCCAAATGTGGTGCTTTTGTGCTGGGGCATGCAGCTTCCTGAGCACAACCCTGAGAAGTCTCTGGGAAGCTCAGACTGGATGGCCACTGATGATGGTTTATTCCATTCTGAAAAGCAAAGTGTGTAATTCTTCTTTCAGGTGAGCCACTTCCTGCCTGAAAAGGCTCCTCTCCCAAAGGCCGTGAGAGCTGTCATTAACGCTCACCCTGTCCCCTTCCTGGGAAGTGGCAGGGCAGGACTCTGCACAGATACACCTTTCTAGTTCTTTGACCTGAGACTAGAATTTCTTTTCCTTTGTCTTAGTTTCTTCCTTGGCTCTCCAACCATTCCTGTGCTGCAGTATTGTGTATGATTAGTTGTATATAGTGTAATAATGTAGCCATGTGGATAATACAATGGTGTAGGGTTATGAAAGGTACCTGTAGAATATTCTTTGTTCTTCAAAGAAGGAATTTCATATTGTGTTAATAATTCTGAGCAAGTCCTTTGATTACCTGAATCCTATTTTAGTCTGAAACTCAAAACTCATGGAATACCTGCTAAAATTATTAATGTGATACTGCACAAAATCTTTTCTTTCATTTTAAATGGGAAGCATCAAAACCTATATATGGATTGTTCTTTTGTTGAACTTTGCAGAACTAAGAACAGTGTGATATATTTAAGATTGTAACTGCTGTCCTCAAAACTTCCAAAAGAGAATGGCCTATTTTTACATTTAGTTCCATATAATATACAAATAAATCTAGTATTTATCCTGCTGAAATAAGTGAATTTTTTTCAGTGTATTTTATGAAAGCATATATGTTGTCTATTTTGTTCAGATGGTTATCAACTGGTACAAAAAATGGGATTGTATCTTTCTGTCCATTTATGGTAAATTATACACAATTTTTTAAATTGGATATGGGACTGTAAATACTATCAATAATGGTGAATCACAATGCTTACTTAGAAATGTTGTCTTTTTTCCTAAATACAAGCAATTACAGTCTCTGTCTCCACCAAGCAGCCTTGACTTCAAAGACAATGTAGGCATATTCTCTGTGTGTATGTTTAATTGCTTGTTCTATTTATAAATTCTATTTAAGGACCCTCATGATATTTATAAAGAAGAATTTCCAGCAACTGGTAAACATACCTTAACAGCCAATTATGATTAACAATGTATGGCCTTTACCTAGTAACTTCTGACCATAAAAATTTCATTTACTCTCTGCAACATTACTGTATCTGTGCGTCATGAAAACAGTGTCTTCTCTGAGGAAAGGAGGATGAACGGCAGAAGCATCTCCAAACTCTGCAACTGTTTTCACCCTTGAAGTCTGGGAAGCCTGGAAAAAAGTGGATGGGCTTTCAGGCACATCCTATCTTCTGAAATAATGGCATTAAGCTTTGAAGCTAGATGGAAGTTGAGAACAAATTGCATGTGACTTTAAGTGGATGTGGTAGAGAGGAGAAAAGGTGCTGCTAACTGAATAATTAAGGGAAGGAAAACAGAGTTACAGAGAAAGCAATTGTTTGTACAGGAGGGAAAACAGATAAGTTATCTTCTGAGGAACATTGAAGGGATTGTGGGGAAAGGATCACTATATGTGAGATTATAAATGTCCATAAGAATAATATTGCTCCTGAGTCCATGATTTTGGTATCCAGCAGAAGCTGAAAAATTCTTGTGTATCTGACAGCTTGTCTTCTTTTCAGTTGCATTTGTTGATCTGAGGAAAGATATTCCCTTTCCCTGCAGACTCTGGCTCGATGCTGTCCTGAGGCTGTGATGGCTGCAAGAGCATTATCAATAAGATTAGACATATCCTTCTGCCCAGCTGGGAAGTTGGCTCATTCTTCTCGTGCCTCTCCTAAGATACTGACCATGTGCAGCTCAAATTCATGCCATATTAGCCTCAATGCTTCATGTTTCCACACTGAAGCCTTGCAAAACCCGGGGAGGGTGTGTGTGCCCCGTTTGAATGTGGTGTGCAGAATCAGTGTGTTCCCCAGGACTGGGCAGACAGACAAACCTACTGGCAGGCTCTCCTGCAGGCCTGTTTATTAGCCATTGAAAAAACCATATCAAAAATCCCCAGCACATTGACTTTGATGCACATTTTCTTCCTAGGGAAGAGCTTAGACCCTTTTAAAAGTGTTTTTCCATCTTATTCCATAACGTGTATGAAATTGAAAATGTATGTTTTTCAATCAGTCCCTCACAACACGCTGTTAATTGTTTGAAGTAAAGTAGCATTTTCTTTTGTTGAGTGAAGAAGGCAAATGTCACTTAGCCCCAGGATGCTTGTGCTAAGTGCAAGATGTAGTGCAGAAATGTGATCTGTGCTGCCAGGAGCTCAGCGAAGTGTTATATTTTCAAAAACTGTATCTTGCTGGTGTAGACGTTTTGTGAATATCATTGCATATGTGTGAGACTAGACAGATAAGAGATAAGGCTGTCCTAGCTATACCCATGTCTTAGCTTAAAAATAAAATTATTGTATTGATCTGTTCTCACAGGAGAAATGTATGTGGTTTTTGAAGTATTCCTAGTGAATATGCCATAAATCTCATTTTTCTGTTCTTTCCATCTGCCCTTAGGCAGAGACAGAAATCAATGGTTTTCATCATTCCAACATTGTATAATTTCATAATTCATGTTGTATGATTTATTCAAATACACACAGAAGTTTTGTTTATCAACTTGAATGTAAACAAAACTAATAACTTCTGTTGCTTTTATCTTCATTGCAAACTAGTGGAGCCGAACATAGGAAGTCATTTAGAAACACTGCAGATGTTTTTAGTCTTTTGAATTTTCTGATGGATATACCAAATTATATGAAGTCACTGTCCTGGCCTGTCCAGGCCTGTTGTACCAGTCCCTCTTTGACCAAACATCCAAATACATACTGAGTGTTCAGCTCACTAAAGACTTTTGCCTGAAAGAAGGTAACACACTTGTCTGAACAAACCCTTTTATTCCTCTGGTTCTAAATAGCCTCCTGTTTCAATACTGCTTAGTGCTCTGCAGAGACTACCACATGATTTATAACTAAGATTTTTAATGTAATCTTACCTAATGCTTATTTCCATGTTCTGGGCTGTCTTCAGCTAGTATGTAATTAATTCTCACTGTGTAATTAATTCTCAGTACCTCTAGAGGAAGGGGCAACTGAGGTAAAAAAGTAGGGAGCACCCAAACAAGAAGGTGTCACCAAAAAACCCTTAAGGTGCAGCAGGAAATCTCTGGGTGTTGGTGTCACGTGCTACATGTGGCATTAGGTCAGCACAAGGGGTGGGAAGGCTTTTCATTTTCAGGTTTTTTGGGGGTTGTTTTTCAGGACACATTTTCTGAGTGCGTGAATTCAGTACGTCTTTGCATCTCAGAATCCCTAAGGCACTTTGAACCCTGAACATCTTAAAATTGGTCTTACCATGGATTTTGTGACGGATGCATTTGTATTTGGTCCCATGGAACAACCTCAGTGTGAGCAAAATGTGGCTAGAGCTAACAGGTTTGGGGGTTTGTTCACCTCACCTCTGAAATGCAGGGGACTCTTGTCTAGCAGGACCTTTCAGGGTTATTTTGTCTATTATTTAGACAACTAAACTATTGGAACTATGAAAGGTCTCATTTCTCCACTTCATTTGTAAGTGGAGCAAAAGCATATTTGGAGTGTCTACTCTTCACTCTCCTGCAACCTCCTTGTAGGATATGTTTTGTTTTCAGCCTCAGCAATATCTTGCTATGCTTCATATACATGTGCTTCAAACTTCTGTGAATACAATTGATAGAGCAATTTTTACTGAATAATTACAATATCTATTACTGGTTTACTGTGTAAAATTTACTTTAAACATCTGTCACAGACACTGATAAGCAACTGTCTTTGCTAGTATATTTGCAGTTTAAACTTTTCATTTGTATATGTTATTTTACTTTGTTAATTGCTGGTAGTTCTTGTCTAATTCTTATTTCGTTTGCATCCAAAGTAATTTCAGATAACTGCTATCATTATGTTAATTGTAAAGACTGAGGTGGTTGTTTAATGCTGTCAAAGGTGAGACAACCTATATTCCTCAAATGAGAAACAGGATTGATGCTATTCATTTACATACAACATTATTAATGAGGGAAAAAAAGTACTTTCATTTTATTTGCCATGTTCTGCTGTTGCTTCTCCTAGCACTCAATCCTGCTCCCAGGGGGATGGTTGTGGCACAGGATTCTGTGAGAGAGGAGGCTGTAGCAGCCCAAAGCTGTGGGAATTCCAGTGAATGGAAGGGGTTCAGGACGCCCCCTGAGCAGTCAGCATTACTGCTCAGCTGCCTTTTTCCCCCAGAACTGTGCAATCCCTGCTCTGTGGCCTGGCTGCCTCAGGAGGCCCTTGGCACTGCAAAGGCACAGAACCAGGTGTCAAGGAGCTCCTTGGGGGCCTCTCTTCTCGAGGCTGCATCCTCAAACGCCAGGCACAGGGAAGGCAGGGGTGGGGAGGGCACAGGTAGAAACCAGAGTGCCTTTGTTTGCCAGCCCTCTCCCTCCTCAGCTCCTGCTCAGCTCTGCCCATCACAGCACCTTTGTAGTTCCACCAGATGCTTCAGTTCCTGTCGCAGCATCAGCTTTTGGCAATGCAATCAGTGGTCCGGGTCATTGAAGGTATCATAAAAAAAAAGATGCTGCCTTGTGTAATGCAGCTTTTGAATGACAGCAGCCTCCTCCAGGTTTAAAATTTAATGAATCACTTGGTAAAATGAAATCCATTTATAAGTGAAAATATCTAATTGTATCTAATGCAAACATTGTACTCATTTTTCCATAAACAGAGTAGAAATATTTTATTACTGTGGGTAGAAAAAATATAATATTTTTTGCATTCATGTTCAAATGGAAACACAAAGAGAAGATAAAACCAGGAATGAACTCATACTGTATACTCCCTTTAATCAGCTTAAAATCAATTACATGATGTCTTTCAGTATTTAACAACCAGCTGCTGCTACTGAAATGAGTAAGAGTTGTGGTTGTGTCCATGGCACCAAGGCTGTGACAAGAACTGTAGATGAAGGCTGATTTTGTGACTTAACTGCAGTACCTAAATTATAATATTTGACCATTTAGGTGTGATAATAATTTTAGCTTTAAAGATGTGCCCCATTAGGGGTAAAATTTGTAGCCAGTGGAATCCTGTTAAATACTTTACAGGTTTTTGTGTCTGAGCTTGGCTACATGGCATGTGCAGCAGTGGAACAGCAGATGAACTGATAGGTATTATCATGCTGCTTTTGTTCATTGCAAACTTTTTTGGCCTCTCCTTTTATACTTACTTGTATGATGGTCTGCAAGCTTCCTTCTATAACTACTTCTATAATATGACATTGAAGCCTAAAGAGAAGCTGCTTATTTTCATACTCTGTTTGAAATCTGTGTCTTTGATTGTTTTGTGTTTTGGGGCTTTTTTTTCCAATTTTCCATCTTTCTAGTTATAAATATTAAAAAAAAAAGGAGTAATTCTGTAGTAATAGGTTTTACTTTATATGTTCTCAGTTTCAAGATGTGGAAAGGTATCCTGAGGAACCTGCAAAGTTCTTGAACATAGTGAAAGGAAGGTCTATATGTTTTATTTGACAATGTGCTGTGGTAGAATATCTGAAGGGTAGTTGTAATAGCAAAGACTAAAATTAATATTTCTATAGCTTTTTTAGCCTTTCTTTTCTGCCTGTAGCAAATATATTGCTTGTTATATATGCTGTAGGTTTCATGTGTGTATGTTTATATAAATGTGCACATATTGCATAGTTAACAGCAGATCTAGAGAGATTTAGGAAGATGTTTGAAGGGAACAAAACCATATTTTTGACACTTGGAGAAGGGAGTGGGTGGAGTGGGAGGTGCATTGGTAGAAGGTTAGGAGAGAAGATGAATTAATGATGTGGTTTTGTGGTGATCAGGTTGTTGGATGTGTGGCTCAGGGAGGGGCAGTGAATGCAGCAGGAGGGAACAGGGCTCAGCTGAGGCTGAGGAGCACCTTGCTGTTTGGGGGTGGGGGGCTCTCACTCTCCCTGTTGGTGCAGCCCCAGGAAGGAGCCTTATCACCTTCCCAGACCCTGGAACACTGGGCCATGTCCTTCTTCACGTGGTGCAGCCCTGCCACACGCCCCAGCTTCTCCTAGGGCCCCTCACCACCGGGGTTTGTCGTGTTCTGTGGGCACAGGAGAGAGCTGCCCATTCATAAGTACAGGCCTTACACTGTAAAGTCAGTCCCAAACTCTCATTTGATTAAATGGAAAAAAGAACCAAGGCATTCAGAGGGTGCATTGATGCACAGAAACTGAAATCAGAGCTCTTGAATGACCGTAAAATGTAAGTCTGGGCTTCAGAAGGTTTGGTTCCAGCACGTGTATCTTCACGTGTTGCCTCAGGCAATTTATTTCAGTGCTTGGCATCCTGTCTCCTACTTTTGTCAAATGGAAATAAGACATCTTTTCATGTTTGCATCTCATCCTTTGCTTTGTCGTAATAGTCTTGGGGACTTTCTCATCTTGTGCTGAAGAATAATCCCTACAGCATAATGGGATTGTCATCTTTGTGTTCAGACAGTGATAATCGTACTTTAGTAATGATTTCTGTCTCTGCAATTCTGTCATTTGTGTATGGCTCCTGGAACCTGACCTTCCTTATAAAACTCCATAAATAAATTTTATGACAGGATTAGCTCTGTAAGGTAAACATGTAATGGATTTTTAGAAATCTAAACAAATTAAATGTTGTGACTTTCCAAACTGTAACATTAACAACTCTTTTTGCTTATTTAATTTTATTTTCCTTCTCTTGACTAGTTCAGTGGACATTTGTTCTTTAGTGCTGCTTTCTACAGCTAAAATACAAGAGTTTCTAGTGCTAAATCAAAATTATTTGGTAGTAAGAGTGCCATATGTACTTCCCTTTGGAAAACACTTCAATGATTTTACTTGCCAGTGTTCCTGGGGTGTATAGCAAATATTTAACTGTATTAATCAAGTGTTGCATTTATCAAATCATAATACAAAGTCTATTTTAAAAAATACTATAAATATGATAAATATAAGTATAGATTTAAAATATCCCATTATAAATATAACACAGTAGACCTGTAAAAGGAAAAGTGAATTCACTGTAACTTTTTTTCCTCCATAAAGAACATGATTCCCATTGGGAATCCCATTGGCCTGTGTCCAGTTTTGGACTGCTCAGCACAAGCAGAGCTTTGATATAACTGAGTGAGCCCAGCTGAGGGGTTATCAGTGTAGTCAGAGATCTGAGAAATGCAATGCTTGAGGAGAACCTTGGTCAGCCATGAGAACTCAAGGGAGGGCAAAGTTTTGTTTTCAACTGCCTAACATGACAGTCTAGAGAACAGAGACAGGCTCTGCCCAGAAGTGCTCAATGGTAGGGAAAAAAAGGCAATGGAGATAAGAAATTCTGATTAGATTTTAAAGAGATATTGTCAGTATGAGGGTGACCAGGTACTGGAAGACACTTTTCAGCGAGGTGGTGGTGGTGATGAATGGAACTCTTGAGGGTTCTGTTGCCTCGGTGCATCCCTGAGCAGCCTCATCTAAGTGCCTCTCCTTGGAACGTGACTCTGGACTAAACGACCTCTGGAGGTGCTTCCAGAATCCCTGATAGTCTGTGACACATATATTAAATTCATTGAGTTCAGTGATGTAAAAAACCCAATAATTAAAAAAAAAACTTGATTGAAGCCAGAATAAAAGGAATAAACTCAATAGAGAAGGTGTGTGTTACATACATTGTTTAAGTAGGTCATAGAACAGAGTAAATTATTTATCAAAGGAGGGTTTATCCATGGATACCAACATTTACTGAAAAGAACAGCAGAAACATCTGGGGTTCTCCCTGGGACTCCAAACATCCTGTCTTTCCTATCACATGTAGAAAGAATGATGTATATCTGGGCACTTAAAACCTGTATTTAAGCATACAATTTGGAAAAGCTTGGTCAAAGATTGCTGTTCATTTATTAAATGAGTTTCCTGGCACTCCCATCTTTCTTCTGTAGAAAGCTGTTTCCTGAATGTAAAATGCTGTCTTTGATATAATGTGATGGTTTAGTTCTGTTGACTGAAAAATATCAGCGCTCCTTATACATTCTTCAGAATTTCACAGCCATTAAATGTTCAAAATATTCTTTTACCAGCCACCCATATAATGGCATTAGTTATCTGTATAGTGATAGATGGATGTGCAAACCCACATTATAAGTATTCTTGTGAAATTTCATTTTGAGAAAAGTATTTGTAGAATGCTCAACAGAATACCATTATTTAAAGAAGATAAATACACAAAAGCAGCAATCTTTGATATCAGGAAAACTACATCTTAAATGTGCTTTGCAATAGCCCAATTTTAAATATTTCAATATTTTTGCATTTCATTTCAAATATAAAATATAAACTGGAAGCCAAACAGATTTTATAGCCCAATTCCATTATTTAAATCACGCTGGGCTCTGATGCTGAAAGCTACAATTCTGTCTGGAATCAAATTGTGAAGATGAGTTATAATTTCCTAATGGAAACTCTGACTAATCTCAGAGTATATAGATGCTAATGGTGCCATGTAATGTATTAGCAAACATGTTACTGATAAATAGGAATGAAATATGATTGGGCAGTCTCAAGGACCAGCTCAGAAAACGTCTCAATTATAAAGTGCTGCAGAAGGAGCTAATTAGGTTTTTCTCCCACAAAAAGCTCTGAGCCAAATACAAGGGAAGAGGAAAAGGGACTGTGAGCCTTTTGCTTTTGAAGAAACAGCCAAACAAGGTCTCCACATCAAAGTTCAGAAATCCCTATGATGCCAATGGTATAGGAGGAATTCTCAGCCTCTGAAACTGCCAGGGTTTTGTTGGCTGAAGGCAGCATTTATCTCACACCTCTGAATCTCAGCCAGGCAGCAAAGCTTCAGGGGGGGCTTGCTGGTCCCCCAGGCTGCTTCTGGTGGCATCCACAGAATGGCACCGACCTTCACAGAGACACATCTGTCCTCACCTCTGCTCTCCCTCCGCCAGGGAGGACCAGACTCTCCTCATGTGCACTCTCCAAAGGCAGACTTCCCTACCCAGTATAGCCTTGCAAGTAAAAATGCAAATAATCATTGTGGCTCTCTCTGAAAAATGCAATTACAATGACAGCTCCCATGCTACCTACACATCCAAAGGGCATGAGCATGGTCTTGATGGAGCCAGAAAAAAGATCACATCTCT
>JACBWW010002177.1:0-10200 GCA_020086605.1 Lanius collurio | reverse complement strand
CTAAATCCCATCCAGTGCCACCCCTGCATGGGCAGGGGCACCTCCCAATGTCCCAGGCTGCTCCAGCCCCAATGTCCAACCTTGGGCAGTGCTGCCAGGGATGCCCAGGGGGGGATTTGGGGTGTCTGGGCAGGGACAGGGGCTGGAATTGGTGATCTCTGTGGGTCCCTTCCAGCTCAGGAAGGGCCTGATTCTCACCATTTGTGACCTCTGTCGATTGAAGCACACACACACAGCGTGTTCAGGCACACACGCTGCAGATTTGTCCCTCAGGGTCCCACCAGCCCATTCCTACCACAGCAGTGAAGTGCAGGGGGGAGAATTTCCTTGCAGGAGCCTTTGAGCTGCCCAGACCAGAGCTGGGAAGGCAGAGGACTGTGGAGAGCACAGCAGGGTCTTGCCATTGGCAGCACCAGGGTATGAGAGTGTCTGTCCTGGTCAGACCAAGCCCAGAATTCCCATCCTCTGAGTGATTCCTGCCCAGCCCCACCATTCCTGAGCCTGGCATGATCCTCACTGGGGAAAGCTGGGGCCTGGCAGGGGAGGGGCAGGAGCTGAGCACACCAAAACTCTTCCTGCCCTCACCCTGCAACTCGATCCAGCTCTAGGAAGCTTTGAGGTTTCTCTGCTTTCTTCTGCTGTGCTTGGAAAATCAGCACCCACCAGGAGGGTGAATTTCCATGAAACTTAAAAAAACCCAACTGAAACAACAAAACAACACTAAAAACCTCATTGCACTTTCGGATGTATCAGTGCTATTCTCTTTTTAAGTGGTAACTGCAAAGTTGGAAGCTTTGATCTGGAGCCAGGGAAGGATTTGAGGCCTGGGAAAGGGAGAAGGTGCCAGCAGTGCCTGAGCAGGGGTGAGGGACACTTGGGACACAGGGTTGAGGGGCACGAGGGACACAGATTCATCCCTCGGCTGCCAAAGGCACAACGATCCTCCTTGCCCAAAAGGCTGATGACAACTTCAGAAACTGGCCTTTTCAGCCCTAACCAAATATCTCTGTGTTGTGAGCACTGAGAAACGTAGCATCCAATTTGGGGCCATTCTCAGCTGTCCAGTCATGCATTGCAGTGGTGGGATTTGGGCGTTTGCTTTTTTGCACTGGCAAAAAAATCCTTCCCTACAAACACATTTCTTCATCTCCACCGGTGCCTTTGTGAGAGTCCCAGATCTGCATCTCAGATGCTGCAGGAACCCCCTCGAGTGCCCTGGGCTGTCCAGTCCTGCCCAGGGCAGTCTGCTTTGGTCCAGTGTCTGAACCAGTCCATCCTGTGCGCCCCAGACGTGTCCTGAGGGGATGCAGCCACCCCAGAGCCAGAGCCTGACGTGGACAGGGCTGCCTTGACCTTGAAGCCTGATGTGGGGAGTGATTTTCCAGCTGGTCGCCCTTGGCTGCTCCAGTCAGGGCTGGAGTTGACTGCCCTGCTGCGGGAGGTGCCAGGCTCATGCCTGGCTGGTGCTTGGAGAGCGTAAACACAGAAATAATCAGGGAGGGAGAATCCAGCGTGGAGATGGGAGGAAGGACAGCAGCACACGGGCTCTGTTGTGGCGAGATGGAGAGAAAACCCAGCATTCAAATACTTCAGCAATTAATTGGTAGGGTGACAGGAAACATGCACTGACTGTAAAACGTTCCTGTGCTGGGTGCTGTGTCTGGAAGCACAGATTTGTGAGTGTGTGCACAGCACTGGGGATGTGATGCTTTCCTGGGATTCCTTGACACTGCGGGGCTTTTTTCTGCAACACTGACCTGCCTCACGGGAGCTCAGCTGCCCCTCCTGCTGCTGCCCTCCCAGCCCCACTGCTCCGAGAGCATCCTGTGGGCCCTGCCCTGCCCTCAGGGCACTGGAACCTGCTGCCCATCCCTCCCAAAGGCAGGTTCTGCCCTCCAGGGTGGAGGCACATGGCATGGAAAGAGCAAGGAAAGTCATTTGGGATGTTTGAGGCTGCACAAAGGGGTGGGTGAGGGCTCCTTGCCCCCTTTCCCTGCATTCCTGCCCCACTCCCGCAGAGAGGGGACACAAGGCAGATGCAGCACTGGGACAGGGAGGATGGGAGGGCTGCAGAGAGGCTCCTGTGTCCACCCAGGCCCCTCTGGGACCCCTGTCTCTAAGAATAAGTGTCTGTGTCTCCATGGCCTCCGGAAAGCCAATCAACAACACTCGTTAGCTGCCATTTGGGCTCCCAGTGTCTCCAGCCTATAATTCAGTGGCTTGCATGCATTAATTGTCAAGCTTGGAGTGCTACAAAGAAGCCCAGCCTGGCTTTCTTGTGGTTTGCACTGGCGCCTCGCAGCACAGCTCTCCATCCTTCAGCTCAGGGACTTGGCACAGCAGCCTGGGCCCAGGGCTCTGCTCTCTGAGCCACATCCCTGCTCCCAGCTCTGCTCCCAGACAGCTGGGCTGCCCCTGGGCTGCCCCGGGGCTGTTCTCACCCTCCTCACCCCTTTCTCACCCTTCCAAGCAGAACTGCAGGGATTTATCCACCAGCAGGTCCCCACCCAGGCCCCTTTGAGAGCCCCAAAAGCCTTTGCCCTTCCAGTGTCCCCAGGGTTGGATGCTCCCAGCCGTGCCCCTGCCCTGGGGACCATGAGCTGCCCTCAGCCAGGTGCCCTCTCTGGGGGTTTTAATTGCACCATTTTCTTATAGAAACACAGAATTGTGGAATAGTTTAGGTCGGAAGAGACACCAAAGATCATCAAATCCAAGTATTTGCCTAATGCTGACAAGTTCACCACTAACCCATGTCCCCAGGAGCCACATCTGCACATCTTCCAAAGCCCTCCAGGGATGGGGACTCCACCACTGCCTTGGGCAGCTGTGCCAGGGATTGACAGCCCTTTCAGTGAAGAAATCTTTTCCTAGTATCGAACCTGAACCTCCCCTGGCACAGCTTGAGGCCATTTCTTCTTGTCCTGTCCCCTGTTCCCTGTGAGCAGAGCCTGACTTTCCCCTGGCTACACATTCCTCTCATTGTAGAGAACAAAAAGGCCCCCCTGAGCCTCCTTTTTCCAGGCTTTTCCCTTCTCGTGGCCATTGATATCAGAGTCAGATGGTTGTGAGAAGGGAAGGGATGGCACTGCCAGACTTGCAGGGATGAGTACAAACAGAGCCCGGTGCTGCCTCCAAACCCACCGGGTGTTTCCAGAGCTCAGAGCCTGCCTGTGGAATTCCCCACCTAAGGAACTGTGTGGCTGCTATTGGGACAGCACAAAGGGGTCACAAACCCACCCCCAGCACTCTCAGAGCACAGGGCTCTGCTCCAGGCTGCTCCCAAGCTCTTGAATGTCTGAGTGCCCTTTGAAAAGGCTAAAGAACAAAGAACTCAAGTGGTTTGTTAAGTCACTCATCAGTGTCTGTGCCTCCAGAGTGACCAGTGTGATCCTGGGCATCCCCCACAGCTGCAGCCCCTCACTGTGGGCAGATGTTTGATCTCTCTGTGCTCAGCATGAGCTGTGACCTGCAAATCCAGCCATGGGTGGGTGCCTGGCAAAGGAACTGGGCTCTGCAGACAGGAACCTTTTCTGTTGTGCTCTTGGAGCTTCTGGACTTTCTGAGACTGTGGTCACACCTGGGCCACCCTGTGGCATGGACCTGTCACCCCCAGCGTGTCACCACAGTGGTGAAGGCTGAGGTTTCACTGGGCTGCAGGAGCAAAGCCAGAACGCTGGGGTGGGGTCCTGCTCCCCTGTGTGGCCCTGGGGGTGACACTTCTGGAGCCCTGTTTTGGACCCTCCATACAGGAGAGGTGGAGAGAGCGATCGGGGGGGCTTCAGCACAGAAGCCAGGGTGGTGGAACCAGGCTGGGCCAGCTGGCAGAACACAGAACTTCATAGGAGGTGGGAAGGGACAGTTTGGAGAGGATGGAGCCAGGCTCCCCTCAGAGGCGTGCAGGGCCAGAGGTGAGGGGCACATGTTCAAAAAGGGAAATGAGGAACACGTTCCCTGCCACGAGGGCAGCACAGAGCTGCAGCAGGTGCCCCCAGGGACATGGTGTCTCCATTCTGGAGATCTATAAAAACTGAGTGGACCAGGCCACAACCAACCTTCTGTAGCTTTACAGCTGCCACAGGAGACAGTGGCTGGACCAGAGACCTCCAAATATCCCTTCCAGCCAAAATCTGCCTGTGATCCTGTGTTTCCCTGGTTCCTAACGCCAGTCTTAGGCCAAAGACCATTTTCAACTCCATGAATTGTGACCATGAATCCCACAAGATGATTACAGGTGGGTTAGTCTGACCCCATCTGCCTGTGGGGCAATCTCAGCTCCTGCAGTGTGAGAAATACCAGTGCTCCCCTCCTGGGGCTGCTGATGGGTTTACAGGCTGCTGGCAAACCCCTCATTCACACCTTCCCCAGCCACAGGGAACTTAATTTCTTTCCAGCTGGGTGGAGGTTGTCCATCCCCCAATCCCCAGGTCTGCCTTTTGGTGCCCTCCCCGTTTGTGTTTCCCTTTTGGGGGGCAGGGCTCACTGTGGGTATCAGCTGCAGCAGGATGCGCTGGGTTCTGTTCTCTGGTCCTTCCCTTTGCCTTCTGGACCATGGCTGGGTTTTGCACTGATGGTTTTGTGGCACTCTCTGCCTGCTCCCCTCAGACACAGGAGGCAATTTAGAGTCACCACAGAATCGTGGGATGGTTTGTGTTGGAAGGGACCTTAAAGCTGCTGTTCCAGTTCCCTGCCATGGGCAGGGACACCTTCCACCATCCCAGATTGCTGCAATCCCTGTCCAACCTGGCCTTGGACACTGCCAGGGATGGGGCAGCCACAACTTCCCCATCCTTTTTCCTTTTTTGTATCCTTTTTCCTTCCCATGTGCTTTCCTTGTACTCACTGGTGCTGAATTTAACCAGCAGCTTTATTGCCCAGCAGCTCATGGTTGGATTCACCCCACAAACCCCAGCAGCTCTGTGACCTCAGCACATCCAGGGCACAGCTCACCTCAGGCAGAGGGAAGCACCTCAGGCAGGGCAGCTGGGCTGCCCCAGGGGCTGAAGGGTCAGACCAGCTCAGGCAGAGGCTGCTCTGGCTGAGGAACTGGGAAACAGGCTGTGAGGAACTGGGAAGCAGGCTGTGAGGAGCTGGGAAGCAGGCTGTGAGGAGCTGGGAAGCAGGCTGTGGGGAACTGGGAAGCAGGCTGTGGGGAACTGGGAA
This sequence comes from Lanius collurio, assembly GCA_020086605.1. Classification (NCBI taxonomy): domain Eukaryota; kingdom Metazoa; phylum Chordata; class Aves; order Passeriformes; family Laniidae; genus Lanius; species Lanius collurio. Next base: position 5,040 of record JACBWW010002177.1, on the reverse strand, counting down.
GCAGGCTGTGGGGAACTGGGAAGCAGGCAGTGGGGAACTGGGAAGCAGGCTGTGGGGAACTGGGAAGCAGGCTGTGGGGAACTGGGAAGCAGGCTGTGAAGAACTGGGAAGCAGGCTGTGGGGAACTGGGAAGCAGGCTGTGAGGAGCTGGGAAGCAGGCTGTGAGGAACTGGGAAACAGGCTGTGAGGAGCTGGGAAGCAGGCTGGCAACACCTCCTTCTCCTCGTCCTCTGTGGGCAGGGCACGAGGTTCAGGGTGGGTGTGGTGGGACCACAAGAGCTGCAGTGCTGAGAGCAAATGAGAGCAAATTTCCAGTTTTGTGTGCTGAAAACTCACTTCAATTTAGCTGATATTGCATCTCCCCCAAGCCTTGCATTCCCCACCAGCCCAGCCCAGGCCCTGCTCTCTCTGCCTGGGTCACCTCCCTGACCTTTTCAGGAGGTGCCACCTCTGCCCTCCCCACTCCTGTGGTGCCACGGGCAGTCACAGCTCAGCAGTTCAGCCGTTTCACCACTGGGTTCCTCAGATCTCCAGAGCAAAATCCACCTGGTCCTGGTGATTTGCTCTTGCTTCTGATTGATGTTTCAGTTTGAAATGCTTCCCAGATCCCCATCCCCAAAGAACTGCTCTGGCACTGGGACCTCATGCAGCTCTCCCTGCGAAGGATGATGCAGATAATTCATCTGTGTGACCTTTTCCTCACCGAGTGTTTCTCTTACATCTTCACCATCTCTTGGCCCTGCAGACTTTTTGGCAGGCTCTTTGCTTCTGATGTATTCGAAAAAGCTTTTATTACCAGCTTTTACATCATTAGCAAGCTGCTCCTCCAAGTCATTCCTGGCAGAATCTGCCAGGCTTTAATTTTTAGCTCACTTGCCTTCGTGCCATCCCATTACGTGCACATGGAGGGGGGGCTGGTCCCAGCTGAGCTGCCTCCTGGGCCTGCTCTCTCCCCACATCCCCGAGCACTGGCGTTCCTGGCGTGAAAAACGTGGACAAAACCTTTTTTATTCTGTTGCAACATTTGGTGCTTTCCTTAAATCTCCCATTTCTGGAATCAGGTGACTCCCAGGAAAATTCAGCTTTTGCTGTCACTTTTCCCCAGCCTAGAAAGAAGGAAAAGGGGAGAGCTGAAAGATGGCTGTCACAGGAGCTGCCTGGAAGCTGGTGTGGGGACCTGGTGATTGGGAGCAGGAGAGACAGGGATGCTCGTGTGTCCTGGGCTGGGGATCAGAGATCAGCAGGATTTGGCAGTGGAGGTGGCTGACGGGAGAGCTGGGGTGTGGTATGAGGTCACAGGTGTTGTGGGACCAATTGCAGCATCACAATAGTGGGCAAAATCCAGCTGCTGTGGGATCCCTTCTTCTCTCCAGGCAGGTGATCCCTGCTCTGTGTGTGGCTGAGTGATTTTTTCGTGATAAATCCCCTATTTTGTGCAGCTTTCCTTGATACAGACCTGTTCACAGGTCCAGGGTGGAGTCCTGGCAGCTCTGCCCTGCACACAGGGCTTTGGGAAGCAGCTCATGGTGGTGGTTTCCAGGGGACATTTCCCTTCCTTGGCCCAGGGTGATGAGCATGGGGTGCTTGTGTCCCACATTCCCACCGTGCCTGCAGGACATCACGCTGACCTTAAGCCCCTCATCCCACCCCAGAGGAGACCCCAGCCCCAGACAGCACCTCTGGGTGAAGCCCTGCAGCATTTCAGCCCTGAGGGCTCAGCGAGTGGCCATGGCTCCACCATCATGGAGGCACCGACAGCACTGGGAACTGGTCCTGGTTTTGTGTGCCAGGAACGCCCTCCCTGCCCTGAATCCTCAGCTACAATCCCCGTGGAGGGAGGAGAAGGGCTTGGGAGCGAGGGGGCCTGTGCAGGGCTTGTCTGGATGACTGTGGGATGCAGATGGCTGATGACAAGCTGCTGGAGGCAGGCGCTGGCAGGAGGTGCCAGCGGGGCTTGGCAGTGCTTGTGTGGCACTGCACAGAGCCACCCATCACCTGAGTCCTTCGGGGCGGTGCAGGGGGCCCACTGCAGTCAGTGAGCAGCTCTGGGTATTATTTAAGATGTCAGCAGCAGCAGTTTTGGGCCTTCAGGACCCTCTGATCAGATAGCTGGGTGGCTGGGGGAAGTGCAGATAACAGCAGGGGGACAAGCAGGTGACAAGGCTCCCAGCAGCACAGGCCCTGTGTTATCTGCTGAGCTGCTACCAGATATCACTGGCGGTGTTTGAAGATTTTAATGGCACAGCTTGTGAATGAAAATAACCCCTCCAGCCCCAAATTTGCTGCCCTTTCCAGAATCAAAGTACTGGCGAGGCACTGATCAGTTTTTCATACAAATGTAAAAATCTGGGCTGGCTGGGGCTGGGATGTGACTGAAGGCTCGGGCCTGCCAGGGTCTTTATGTAACAATCAGCCTTGGGCTGGCAGCAGAAGAGATGTCTTGGAGACAGCTGGCATCGGATCCATCGGACATGGGGGAAGCTCCTGGCAGCTTCTCCAAGAGGCCCCTGCTACCAAAGCCTTGCACACAAACCCCATGGAGCAGGGGAGAGCTGGGGGATGCTGGTTGAGCTGATGGCAAGGGATGGTGGGATTGTGTTCTCTGAACCTGTCCAGAGCTGGGGCAGCCCTGGTTTGCTCACAGACACAGGGCAAGCGCTGAGAGAGCAGGTGGGAGCCTCCAAAACATCTCAAACTGACCTCCTCCACCAAGTCCTTGCCTTTGCTCTGTCCCCTTTGCCACTTCTTTGCATCCCTGTCTGTGCCTCTGCCTTCCCCATCTCCCCCTCCTCATCCCAAACTCTGCCTTCCATCATTTGAGGCATCCCAGGCTTGTTCCTGGACTTCCACCATGCACTGGACCCCCATTACTCAAGGACACCCCCCAGAACTGCTCCCAGACCCCCAGCACCTGCTGCAGGAGGAGCACAGACACTTGTTGGCTCTTCAGATCACCCCCAGGCAGCCTGGACCCTCCCAGCCACCCAGGACAGGGGATGGACTCCACTGCCCAAGCTCTGCTTCCGTGATGCCTCCAGCCTCTGATTTACCTCCTGCTCCCTCTTACCTGCCTATTTCTGACCCCTCTTTAGGCTGATGGGGAGGCCACAACCCACAGCCACTTGCCAGCCAATGGCACCTTCTCCTCTCCATCCTGGCCTTGGCCATCAGGTCCTTGTCAGGAGAGGGTTTTGTCTGCAGCAGTCAGGACCCAGTGTCTGGGATGTGGGTGATTGTTGGATCATCCTCTGAGCAGCTCATGTAGAGCCCTCCCTCCCCTGCCCAGCAGCTCTGATGTGCTCAACTCGTCCCTCCCGTGGTGTGTGCAAACCTCACCCTTCTCCCTGGGAGATTCCTGCATGGAGGGTGTTTCCAAAGGTGAGTTTTGGGATGGAAACGTGCCCTGTGCTCAGAGTGCCTTGCTCCTGACTAATTGTGCCATCTCCAATGACAGCCTCTTGTACTGGGCTGGTGCTTGGGGCTGCCTGGGACTGGAAACCCAGCACTGCTGGCAGCTTCTGCCAGTGCTTGTGGTGAGTCCAGTGCTCCTAAATCCCTGGGGTTGTGGTTAATCCTCCATGGTGTTATTTAACTGCGTGGCAGGGGTTCACAGGGACGTGTCCAGGAAGATGAAGACTTTACCTCAGTGCTCTCCAGCAGGAGCTGCTGATTTTAGGCAGTGTTGTGAGCATTCGTCATCTGGAGAATTGAAATAAGGGATGTGAAATTCCAGAGCTCCTGATTCATGTGAGGTTAAGTGAGCAATTACACACACACATGTAATTTTTCCTTCTTGGGCCTTTTAGGCCAGTTTCCTCCAGAAAACACCAAACTTTGGCCCCAGGCTGATGCAGACTCTGAAGCCACCTGGCTTGCAGTCTCTGGTGAACTTTCAGCTGTCTCCTTGGTCCTAAAGAAGGTGGTGAATCCCCACACACCCACTTTGTCCATCCCTTCCAACCCGTTTCCTCCCTTGTACCCTCCTGTGCACTGCAGGTCTCCAGGGCTTCCAGGGCTGAGGTGGCCAGTCCTGGAGCTGCTCTCTGGGGTCTGGTGGTCTGTGCTCTTTGACACTGAGTGCTGTGCTCCAGCTTTGGCTGTCAGGTCTCAGGGAGCAGTAACTGAATGGATGAATGGATATTCCCAGGAGGAGAAGGAGATGAGCCTTCAGCATGGTCTTTTCCCAGCTTCCTTCCCCACCTCCTGCTGCTCAGCCCAGAGCCTGAATCCCTTCCCACCAGATGTCCCTTCCATGGCTCAGGGGCATCACCACGTGCAGGACTGGGAGAGGAGGGGGTGGGATGGGGGGATTTGAGACAGGACAGCCCTGTCCGGCTGGGGGACCCCTGGCCACAACTGGACTCCCACCTTGGTTTCACCCAGGCTGAGCCCTGCGTGGCCCAGGCAGCAGGGAGAGCCACGAGCCACAGGGCTGGAGGTGCTCAGAGCTTCCCAGGCGTGCTCAGCTCCATGAGCCCTCCAAGGAAGGAGCAGGGGAGCTGTGCAGCCCCCACTGCCTGGCAGCAGCAGGAAAGGTTGGGGTTCAGCCCCGTCACTGAGAGCAGCCTGAAGAGCTGAGGTTTAGATCTCCCTGGGAAAGAACACATGACCTTGAACGTTTCAGTTTGATCTGGGGAAGGAGGAAGGTAAGAAACAGCATCTGAGCCAGCAGCAGGGTGAGCCTCCCCTGGGAAGGCAGGTGAGGAATTAACTCTCACTGTGCTGCTGTTCCCCTGCCGGGTGTTCCTGCCTGCTCCGGGTCTGGGGGTGACAGAGCCCTCAGTTCTGAAAGGAGAACAATTAACAAGAAATAAAATACCAGTGAGCCCTGAAAATCACCTGCAAGAAAATAAAGAGAAAACAAATCTACCCTTTTTCTTTGAGAGCTCTTCTTAGCTCAGCAGATTTATTGTTGCCTTTTTAAATTTTAACAACTTGCAAGGCCACTGTGCTGGCTTCCATTACATTAAAACTTTTGCTTTTTATTCTCTAATTCGGAGCAGAAGGGAGGCTAAATCACCAGGCAGTGAAAGGTTTGCA
>JACBWW010002176.1:0-10200 GCA_020086605.1 Lanius collurio | reverse complement strand
GCCCTTCATCCCACCAGCCAAAAGCCGGGACCTTGTGGGTGCTCCCCACACCATCCCCAAGTCCCGGGACCCCCAGCACCAGGACACCCCGACCCCAAACCCACCAGCACCCACCGCCTTCCTCCTGAGAGGGAGGGGCAGATCCAGGGGGGTCTCCCAGGTGGACCCCCCATTCCTGGGCTCCCGGGGAGGTGGCACTGATGCCAGCAGTGCCGTGCGGGTTTATGTAACCTGCGTGTGTCCCCGGGACGTGCCCGCCTTACATAAACCGCATCCCTCTGCGCGGCTGGCCCAGCACGGCCCGGCACGGCTCGGCAGCGGGGGCCGGCGGGCTGGGGGCACGGGAGAAGGGGTGAGGGCAGGCCAGGGCCCACGGGAGCCCAGCCGCGCCACGAAGAGCCGACCACGGGCTGCCTCCAGCTCAGCAGCTTCCTTGCGGTCTGGTCCCGCTGGGAGCCGGGCTTAACCCTTGCTGGGCACGGCTCGGGGCACCGCGTTCCACCGGGGTCACTCGGCCGTGCCAGGTGGTCCCGTCCCACCGCCAGCGTGGGTCAAGCCACAGCGGGACCCCCCCGAGCCCTGCTGGCCCGGGAGGGGAGGGTTTAGGGGGCCGCGGCGCCCGGGTGCTGCTCGCTGCACCCAGTGGGTGCCAGGGAACAGGGAGGGGACCCAGACAGGGCTCGGGGCGAGGGAGAGCCCGCGCCTGGCTGCGATGAGAAGGTGCTGAAAGACAAACTCTTCCCGTTCCCCTCCCTCCGTTCCTCAGGAATGATGGATCCGGAAGGGCTGGGACGGAGGAGGCAGCCGGGAGGGACCCCAGGGGAGGGTCGGCAGCGTCCTGGTGTGGCCGGGTGGCTCTGGGGGTGCCCGGGCATGTCGGGAATGTCGCGAGGGAGGGGACAGGCGGGGAGAGGGATGGACACACCACGCTGAGAGTGGGAAGCCCCAAGGAGGGTCTGTGGCAGCCGTTGCTGGGGCAAGGAGATGATGGAGGGACAGCAGAGAATTTCCCACCATGCACCGGGGCAGCATCCCTGGGCACTGTCCCCTCCCCACGCCACGCTGCCCTCGGTGTGCCAGGGAGCCTGACGCCCTGGTGAAACCTTCCCAGGGCCAGCACAGCCCCCACGGGGTGGCCACACAGTGGGAAGCTCTGTTGGGGCTCAGCCACAGCCCCCCGATCCCAGGAGCGGGATCCGTGCCTGCTCCCACCGCCCCAACCTCTGACCGGGGTCCCTCCACTCCCTGCCTGTCCCAGCACGACCCACGAGGGGTTCCCAGGGGGATCCGGGGGGCTCCAGGCTGAGCTTGAGCTCTGCCAGCCGGGAGATAACCCCCGAGGGGGGGTTCTGCCTTGGTGGCTGGGCACAGAGCTCCCAAATCCCTGTTTTTTTCCCCAAAAGGGAGGGCGAGCAGAGGGACGGCAACACCCAGGAGCCAAGCGCTGGCCAGAACGCCGCCGCGGGAGGCCGGAAACACCCGAATTAGAACCCTTGGCATCCCTGCCCTGCTCCACGCCAGAGCGTGGGGGGGACGCTGTGAGGACGTGGGGCGGAGGGACACTGTCCCCACGGTGTCCCCTGGGATTGTGGGGGACTCGCGGGATGATCCAGCGCCGGGGAAAGGGACGGATGGGGGTCCTGGTACCCCAACTGAGCCTTTCTGCTGATGTTCCAGCAGCCCAGGATCCTGCCAGCCCTGTCCCGGTGCCCGCAGCACCTGCTTGGACCGGGGCACCTCCAGCCCCTCCAGGAGCGGGCTCTGCACCCCCAAACCCACAAGCCTGGGGAAGAACCCAAAATCCAGCGTTTTCCTCATGCAAAATGGATCCCTGCTCCGGCTTGCCCGGAGTCCACTGTGCTTATACAGAACCTCAGCCCTTCCTCCTCCTCCTCCTCCTCCTCCTCCTCCTCCTCCTCCTCCTCCTCCCAGCCCCGGCACGGAGCCCGGCACGCACCTACCTGCCTCCACCACGGCGCAGGTGAGGAAGCTGAAGGCGCAGGCAAAGGAAGCAGCCCCGATCCCCCCCCTTGCCCAGCACCGGGTGCGATGGCCGCGAGAGCTTTTGTTAATCTGCACCCGGCGCTTAAATAAAAAAACCAAAACAAAAACAACCAAAAAAAAAAAAAAGGAAAGGAGAGGAAAAAAAAAAAACAAAGAAAAAACCGCTCACGTCAAACCTTCAGGAGTCTGGAGGCTGCGGCGGAGCGGAGGGCACGGGAGGACACTCACTCCCACACGAGCAGCTTTCTGGGAATTAGGGCCACAGCCCAACTGCTCTGGCAGCCTGCGCTCCCCTCCAGCCCTGGCTGCCGGTACGGCGGGGCCTGGGCAACCTCCCCGCTGCCGGTCCCGGACAGCCTCACCGGCCCCGTCCGGCCCCGCCGCCGCAGGGTCGGACACTTCTCCCGCCCCTAATCTCCCGCTTTTCCCCGGGGAGGTGAGTAAGCATCGCTAATCCCGCTCGCTCCGCCGCCGGGGACAGACGAGCCGCTCCTCCCGGGTTGGGGCTGCTCCCCGACACCCCCAACCCGCCCTCCCCAGCGCAGGTCGCCCCTTCCCCGGGCACTGCACGCCCTCGAGGCGAAGCTTGGCATGGACGGAGCGAGGAGACGGAACGGCTCGTCCCCGTCAGAGGGGACCGCGGGATGTCGCAGCCAACCCACCTTTGGCGCGGCGGGGCGATGCCGGGGGGGGACGCAGGAGGAGCCGGAGGTGAGGGATGCTGCCGGATGCTGCCGTCCCCGCATCCCTCCTTCCCGCCCCGGGGGAGGACGAGCCGTCCCGGCAAGCCCCGGTGCGGGGGCACGGTGCCCGTCCTGTGCCACCCCCCTGGCCCCCCCCTCCACGTGCCCGGGACTCCTGTTTACCCAGCGCCAGGAACCAGCTTCAAATACTTTGATGTAATTAAAAGCTCACCCCGGGGCCAAGGGCTTAGGACGGCAGCCAGGGACACGGGCAGCCCGCTGCCACCTGCGTGCCGCACAGGCAGGGCTGGCAGCTGCCCGCGCTCCTGGCAGCACCTACCTGGCACCAGCCGGGGGCTCCTGCACTCAGCCCGGGCTCCTCCGGTGCCCCCGCCGCGCTCCCGGAGTGCCCCGCCGCCGGGGAGCCGTGGTGGCGGGCAGGTGATGCGGTGACACGGATCCGGGAGTCAGGAGCGATGGGCAGCCCCTGCCCGCTGCCTCAGTTTCCCTTGGTGGCCGGAGATGTCCTGCCTCAGTTTCCCTTGGCGCCCGGAGATGCCGTGCGGTCCCGCCCCCGGCACGCCCTGAAGAGGGTGCCCAGCTCCCCACGAGCTCGGGGATTGTGCTCCCCCAAAATCCTCAGCCCAACGCCCGTGGTGTCACGGCGGGGACACGGAGCCGGAGCCTTCCTCGGTGCCAGCGCGGGCTGGCTGGGGACAGACGGGTCCCCGGGGGGACAGGCGGCTGCGGGGAGGAGCGGGGGGGATGCAGCAGCGTTCCTTCAGCTGTGTCCTCCCACACTCCCGTCACCTCGGACGCCCTTTTCCCGACCCCTCCCGCCACCACCGCCCTTCCCACCCGCCATCCTCTTCCTCGCCATCCTCCTCATCCTCACCAGCCGCTCACCGGCAGCCCGGGGGCATGTGCGCGCTTAAGGACACGGTGTGGGGGCGCAGGAGGAGCCCCCCCAGAACCGGGAGGGAAGGTCTTACCTGCACGGCAGCGCTGGGGACGGAGCGGGGTGTGTGTGTGGAGGGGGGAGAATCTCATCCCCCTCCCGCCCGAGCCCCCCGCCCGCGGCTCCTCATCCCGCCCTCCCTGCCCTCTGCGGCGGGAGGCAGCTGAGAGCTCCCGGGGCTGCCAGAAAAGAGGCTGCGTTTAAACAACAGACATAATTATGCTTTTGATACCGTCTGCTAAAAATACAGCGCGGTGCCGCGCGGGGAGCCATGTGTGCGCGGCCTCACATGGCTCCCGCCCGGAACAGCTGACTCAGGCAGCGGGACAGCCGTGGGGGGAGCCCCGTGGCCATCAAGGGGGTCAGACCCCCACCTGGGACCCCCAAACAGCCGGTTAAAGGGTGATAAGGGCAGCGCAGGGATGGCGAGAGCGTCCCACCGCAAAGGCAGCTGCCCCCCGGGTTGGTGCAGTGGGGGAAAATGAGCTGGGAATGGGGCAGGGAGGAAGGGGGGGGATGAAGGAGCGTGGATGGGGCCCTCGGTGTCACCAGGGTGGGTTTTGGGGGGCTCAGTCTGCTCCCAGCCCCGGCAGCAGCACAGTGGGGGGAGTGAGGAGGATGCTGGAGGGGCGCAGGGGGACTCAGGGGGTGGCACCTCAAGCACCCAGCAATTCCCCGGGGAGGTAAATCCCGTTCAGGAGTAATGAACCCAATTTCCCTGACCCTGCACTGCCCGGGCAGGGGGCAGGGCCGGGGTGACACCCCCGCAGTGCCCGGCCATGGCATCGCATCCTGTGGCTGCTGCCCTCCGGGAGCGGCCAGTGCCTGGCCCGGGGGCACCACCGGCCCGGGGTTGGCATCACAGCATCAGCCGCGTCCCTGTCAGCTGGGAGAGGGAGCAGCCCTGCGTCACTGGGTCCCCTGCCAGCTCCCAAGGATGCAGGCAGGCAGCCATCCCCCTTGTCCTGGCACTCCAGCCCTTGTCCCCAGTCCCTCTGCAGGAGCTCCTTCAGGCTCTGCAAGGGGCTCTGAGCTCTCCCTGGAGCCTTCTCTTGCCCAGGTGAGCACCCCCAGCCCTCCCAGCCTGGCTCCAGAGGGGCTCCAACCCTGGGAGCAGCTCTGTGGCCTCTTCTGGACTCGCTCCAGCAGCCCCACGTCCTTCTGATACTGGGGACCCCCGAGCTGCAGGTGGGGTCTCACCTGAGCGGAGCAGAGGGGGAGAATCCCCTCCCTGAACCCGCTGGCGATCACTGACTGCTGCAGCCCCTGAGACCCCCTGATTCTGTCACCTCCTACAAGCCCCCAGCCCCACTTTCCCCCCCTCCAGAGGCTCCAAATTCTACCCCGGGGTGGGACAGGGGGTCCCCGCAGCGGTGCCAGCCGGGGCTCGGCCTGGCACCCCCTCCCCGGAGGGGACCGTGGCAGCGGGCGAGCTCAGGTCAGGCGCTTAAACTGCTGCGCTGGGGCGGTGCCAGGCGAGCCGGGGGGGATTAGGGCTTTGCTGATGCAGCCTGGCACTGGCCCGTGCGCTGACACAGCTGGGATCAGCGCTGGCACCGCCGGAGCTGCCTCGGCCCTGGGGGGACGGGCTGTGCCAACCCGCCTGCCTCCTGCCCGCTCCTTGGGTTTCAGCCCCTGGGGGACACCCTGGGACTCACCAAAGAAGGACACCGAAACTCCTGCTTCCTTCCCAGGACCCCACTTTCCCCCGCTTGGAAGGCGCTGGTGTCGTGCCTCAGTTTCCCCAAGCCGGCAAACCCTGACCCCCCCCCCCCCCCGGCACGGGACACTGCGGCTCCAACGCTGCTGCTTCCCTCAGCCCACCTGGGGCTACCCCAACTCGGGAGAACCCCCCCTTTTTGACCCCCAGGTCGCCCCAGCAGCCTCCCTGGGCCGTATCCTTGGAGGAACCGCGCTCCCTAAGCGGCTTTAGGGGGATTACAGGCAGCCCCCTGGCCCTCGCTGTCCCCACCCAGCCTTCCTTCTCCGCTGCTTTAAGTAATCGTCTCCCGGGCAGTTTCACGGGGCTAATCCAGCCACCTCCACCTAATCTGCTCCAACACCCCTGCCTGCCCCGGGACGCCCCGCGGAGCTCGGCCTGGGCAGGGCCGGCTGCTCTCGCTGCCCTGGGAAGACCCCCAAAAGCGGGCGGCAGCCAAGGGCTAAAAATACAGCTGGCCTCAGGGGCGAGGGCAGGGAGGATTGGGAGCGAGGGGATTGATGCCAGGGAACAGGGGCACGGCGGGGCAGGCGGGCGCTCGGGGGCAGGGCAGGCCACGGAGCCACCTTGTGCCACCCCCGTGTCGCCCACCCCAGGGAAGGGGTCGGGATTCCCGGGGGGATGCGGGAGCGGGGACGATGCGGGGATGTCCGGCTGCATCCCGGGGTGTCCCGGCGGGGCCACGGCTGCTGCTGCCACGCCGTGGGGGACGGGGCTACTGCAGGGATTCCCGGTTATCCGAGGAGTTTGGGAATGCCGGCGGCGGGTTCAGGGACGTGAAGGGACATAAATGGCCCTGGGAAATGCCCGTGAGGAGCATGGGGTGGATTCCTAAGGTTGGAGTTGCCTCCAAAAGAGAAAATCACCTCGGGAAAGAGTCCCTGGAGGAGTCTGGGGATGGTACCCGGGATTTGGGATCCTGAAATATGTTGGGAAAGCCTCGGGGAGATGCCTGGAGGGAATCTCATGAATCGCTGATGGTACAGCTTCCTCCAGAAGAAAAAATATCAGGAAGCTTTCCTGGAGGAGTCCGGGGCTGCTACCTGGGATCCTGGAATGTGGGTGGAAAGCTTCTGGGAAAGGCCCTGGAGGAGTCCCAGATGGGTTCCAGAGGATAAGAGCTTCCTCCAAGAGAAAAAAAAACAACCTCAGGAAGCTTCCTGTGGAAGGAGACAGCACTGGGGATAACTCCTGGTTCCCAAAATCTGAAAGAACATTTATTTCTCCATGTACAAAACCCTCTTTTTGGGAGAGGGGAATGTTAAAAGCCGTGTAGTGCCCGGTGCTCCAGGTTCAAGTATGGGGGTGCCAGTCTATGTCCCCTGGGCAGGGACCATGGCTTTGGCTTCAGATGGACAAGACACATCCACTCCTGGCTCTGAGGGCAACAGGAATGTTGGGAATAAGGCACCATGGCAGCAGGAGAGGGGGGCAGCATGCAATGTTCATGGGATGGGGGAAAAGGAGGGGGCCAGACCCCACAGGAGAGGTGCCAGCACCGAGCTGGGGGGTCTGGAAGTGGCGGGGGATGAGCTGCTCCCCCTCCATGAGGCACCAGAGAGGTCACGGAAGGGATTTACAGTATGAGGATCCCTGGGGACACAGGAGCCACCCTGGGGATGCAGGAGCCACCCCGGGGACGCAGGAGCCGCCCCGGGGACGCAGGAGCCACCCTGGGGACGCAGGAGCCACCCCGGGGACGCAGGAGCCACCCTGGGGTCGCAGGAGCCACCCTGGGGATGCAGGAGCCACCCCAGGGTCGCAGGAGCCACCCCGGGGTCGCCGGAGCCACCGCTCCCTCCTGACGCCGCAGCAGCCAATTCCTCTCCAGCCTCCTGGCAGAGGTTTCCCGGGATTTTTAGCTGTCCTGCTCCGATGGAGCCGCTTTCCTCCTGACCCGGCTGCGCAGGAGCCGGGAAGAGCCCTGGGCAGGGAAGGGGACAGGTCAGGACCCCCTCAGCCAGCCCCACACCCCTGCCGTGCGTCCCCTCCCCCGGCACCTCTTTTCCAGGGTTCTTCCTCAGGGATCGCAGGCTCTGGCTGCGGGAAAGGGGTTTGGGATCCCGGCGTGGGGACGGCGGGGGGGACACCTGCGAGTCCGACCACAGCTCCTCATCCTCGGTCTCGCTCTCGTAGCGGCAGCCGGCGCTGTAGGCTGGGGACAGGGGGGACACGCCAGCTCCCAGCATGGCCACCGTGGGCTTTGCTGGAGCCCCCCTCATTGTGACCCCCCAGCTCCTCACCCAGGGGCTGCTGGAGGCTCTCCTGCTCCTCCAGGTACAGCGGGTCCTGGAAGTGCACGGGGGCCTGGTCGGGCAGGGAGCGCAGGTCCTGCATGCTGAAGCTGCGGAGCCGCCCGGCCAGCGCGCCCTGGCTCTGCATTGGGGCAGAGTGGACAGGATGATCAGGAAAAGCCCAGTTTAGGACACACCACCCACTCCTGCCACCCTGCTGGGGTGGGATTTCCTCTCTGGGTACCTTGGTGGCCGCCTGGACCGCGGCCGTGGCCGCCAGGTTGAGGCCCCTCTTGCCGAAGCGCAGCACGGTCTCGTAGCCGCGCTCCCGGGCCCGGACCAGGAAGGCGTCGATGTCCTGAGGGGTGGAATTGGGAGTGCAGGATGGTGGCCTGGGGCATTGTCACCTCCCAGGGCATGGCTGTGTCCCTGGGCATTGTCACCTCCAGGGACATCCCTGGGCATCATCATGTCCTGGGGCACCGCATGTCCCTGGGCATTGTCACCTCCCAGGGCATCACCATGTCCCAGGGCACTGTCACCTCCCAGGGAATCACCATGTCCCTTGGCACTGCCACCTCCCAGGGCTTTGCCATGTCCCAGGACACTGCCACCTCCCAGGGCATGGCTATGTCCCTGGGCATTGTCACCTCCCAGGGCATTGTCACCTCCAGGGACATCCCAACATCCCTGGGCATCATCATGTCCTGGGGCACTGCATGTCCCTGGGCATTGTCACCTCCCAGGGCAATGCCATGTACCTGGGCATTGTCACCTCCCAGGGCACGGCTGTGTCCCTGGGCATTGTCACTTCCCTGGGCATTGTCACCTCCAGGGACATCCCAACATCCCTGGGCATCATCATGTCCTGGGGATCACCATGTCCCTGGGCATTGTCAACTCCCAGGGCTTTGCCATATCCCTTGGGATTGTCACCTCCCAGGGAATCACCATGTCCCTGGGCACTGTCACCTCCCAGGGCTTTGCCATGTTCCTGGGCATTGCCATGTCCCAGGACTCTGCCACCTCCCAGGGCATCACCATATCCCAGGACACTGTCACATCCCAGGGCATTGTCACCTCCCAGGACATCACCATGTCTCTGGGCACTGCCACTTCCCAGGGCTTTGCCATGTCCCTTGGCACTGTCACCTCCCAGGGCAATGCCATGTCTCTGGACATTGTCACCTCCCAGGGCATTGCCATGTCCCAGGGCACTGCCATGTCTCTGGGCATTGTCACCTCCCAGGGCTTTGCCATGTCCTTGGGCATTGTCACCTCCTAGGGCAATGCCATATCCCAGGATGCTGCCACTTCCCAGGGCATCTCCATATCCCAGGGCATTGCCATGTCTCTGGGCATTGTCACCTCCCAGGGCTTTGCCATGTCCCAGGGCTTTGCCATATCCCAGGGCACTGTCACCTCCCAGGGTAATGCCATGTCCCTTGGCATTGTCACCTCCCAGGGCAATGCCATGTCCCTGGGCACTGCCACCTCCCAGGACATCACCATATCCCAGGACACTGCCACCTCCCAGGGCATCACCATGTCCCTGGGCACTGTCACCTCCCAGGGCATCACCATCTCCCTGGGCACTGTCACCTCCCAGGGCTTTGCCATGTCCCTGGGCATTGTCACCTCCCAGGGCATCATCATGTCCCTGGGCATTGTCACCTCCCAGGGCTTTGCCATGTCCCAGGGCATTGTCACCTCCCAGGGCACAGCTGTGTCCCTGGGCATTGTCACCTCCCAGGGCATCACCATGTCCCTGGGCATTGTCACCTCCCAGGGCTTTGCCATGTCCCTGGGCATTGTCACCTCCCAGGACATCACCATCTCCCTGGGCATTGTCACCTCCCAGGGACATCCCAACATCCTTGGGCATCATCATGTCCTGGGGCACTGCATGTCCCTGGGCACTGTCACCTCCCAGGGCAATGCCATGTCCCTGGGCACTGTCACCTCCCAGAGCAATGCCATGTCCCAGGGCACTGCCACCTCCCAGGGCTTTGCCATGTCCCTTGGCACTGTCACCTCCCAGGGCATCACCACCTCCCAGGGCATTGCCACCTCCCAGGGCATCACCACCTCCCAGGGCACTGCCACCTCCCAGGGCAATGCCACATGGCTCACCAACCCATCTCAGGGGGCTGAACCCCTCCCAGGCCGGGAAGGGAGGAGCCCCAAATCCCCGGAATTTGTACCTTCTCCCTGCGGGCCAGCGTGGGGTGCACGAAGCGGCGGTAGAGCAGGCTGGCCCCCCGCGTGTAGGGGGACAGCAGCCAGATGACAAAGGCCATCTTCACCTCGTAGTAGAACGGGAACCTGGTGGAGAGGGGCAGGAGATGGGGTCCAAAAGCACCTCCTGCTCCCCCTTCAGCTCTGTGGGGTTTCCCTTTCCCCCTTCAGGGCATGGGGGCTCCCCAGAGTGCCTCACCAGGAGATGAGGAGGTCGGTGAAGGTCTCTGTGGCCATGAAGAGAGAGAAGACGATCCAGTACATCATCCATCGCACCTGGGGGAGCCATGGGGGCCGTCAGAGGGGGCTGGAGCCTGGGAAAGGGGGGCTGAAACCCAGAAAGGGGGACTGGAACCTCTCAGA
>JACBWW010002175.1:0-10202 GCA_020086605.1 Lanius collurio | reverse complement strand
GAGGACCCTGATCCCCATTTCTGTCTCCCTGCGCTGCTGGGAGGGAAAAGGGAGAGAATTGGGAAGAAAGTGGGACTTTGGAAGGAGGGAGGGGTGGGAAAAGGTGCTTTAGAATTTCTTTTCCTTCTCATTTTCCCACTTTGCTTCTGACTGGGGATAAATCCATTTAGGATCCCTCAGCAGAGTGAGTCCCTTTTGCCTGGAATCCATGAGGGATCACTCCCTGCCCTTCTCCCAACTTAGGAGCCTTTTCTTTGTATTTTATCCCCATCCAGGTGTGCAGGGGAGGGATGGAACAGATCTGGGGGCACTGGGAATCCAGCCGGGATCACCACACCCCCTCCCAGCCATGGGAATCAGCAGAGGTGCCCATTTAGCAGGGAATAGAACCCAGAACAGGAAAGTTTGGGGTCAGGGAGAAAATCATATCCATTGGGACAGGGACAGTCTCCAGGACACTCAGAGATAGAACAGCCACTAGCCTGAGATTTGGCTCCATGGCATGTCTGGTATCCTCCAGGATGATCCTGTTCCATGCCTCTCTTGATGATCTGGATGAGGGGATTGAGGGCCCCTCAGTAAACTGATGGATGAGCCCAAGCTGGGTGGGATGTGGATGTGCTGGAGGGCAGGAAGCTCTGCAGAGTGATTGGGACAGGCTGGAGCCATGGGATCCATGGGACAGATGGTGTGGGATTGGCCCAGGAGGGTGTCAGGGTCAACAGGGCCAAGTGTCAGGGTCACAACAACCCCATGGAATGTTCCAGGCTGCGGAAAGAGCACCTGGGAAGTTGGGAAAGGACCTGGAGGTGCTGGGGACAGTGGCTGGATGCCAGCCCAACTGTGCCCGCATGTGTCCATGTGTCTCCATGTGTCCACGTGTGTCCCGGTGTTCAGTGGCACCTGGCTTGGATCAGGAATCGTGTGTCCAGCAGGATCAGGCCAGGGATTGTCTCCCTGGACCTGGCACAGGTGAGGCCCCACCTGGAATCCTGGGGCCAGTGCTGGGTCCCTCACAAGGACATTGAGGGGTTGGAGCGTGTCCAGAGCTGGGAACAGAGCTGGGGGAGGGGCTGGAGAACTCCTCAGAGTGCTGCGGGTGGGTCAGGTGGGACATCAGGAGGAAATTTTCCACAGAAATGCGTTATTAAACATTAAGATGGAGTAGGGAAAGGGGTTGGATATCCAGCCCTGAAGAGGTCCAGGAAACACCTGGATGTGGCCAGACCTGGGTTACTGGGATAGCCAGATGTGGGATACTGGGACAGCCACACCCAGGACATTGGGATGGCCAGAGCTGGGATATTGAAATAGCCAGATGTGGGGTACTGGGATAGTCAGACCTGGGATACTGGGATAGCCTGACCTGGGATATTGGGATAGCCAGACCCAGCTCAAGGAGAGGAACCCGCAGTGGCCGACAGTGACCTGGAGACGGGGCCGGTACAAACAGAGCAGGAGGGGGCTGGGGTGAGCTGGGGGCTGGGCTGGGATCTGTGGGGATGGGGGGGATCTCTGGGACTTGGGGATGTATTTTGGGGCTGGCATAGGAATCCATGGAGCTGCAAGGGGCTCTGTTGGGCTGGGACACGACTCCATGGGTCCCTTCTCTCCTTGTTCCAAGTCTCCCCACAGTGCAGGTGGTTTCCAGCTGGGACCTCCTGTCCAACGCAGCGTCCATGGATCCCACTGGCATGGCTACAATGGGCGGGATTTCATCTACTTCCAGCTGGGTTTCGGGAGCTTTGCAGTGTCCAACGGTGCCACCTGGATCCCCCAGAGGTGCTTGGAATCCAAAGGGATCTTGGCAGAGCAGATGAAGCATTACCTGGGACACACCTGTGTGGAAGAGCCCCCAAAATACATCGGATATTGTTGGAAGGCTCTGGAGCACAGAGGTGGGTGTGGGAGAAGAATTCATAAGGGAATGTGGATTCAGGAATGGGAGACTCGGAAATACAGCAATTCCTATGAAATTTCCTTGGGTGGATCTCACTCTCATCCCAGTCAGGTGAGAATTCCATGGATGGATCATCCCCGCAGCCCACTGCCATGGGAATTCCATGGGGAAATGACTGGAATTTATGGCAAATCAAAGGACATTGGTGAAATGAGAAGCAATCCCTACTGGCATTCCCTGGGACATAAATCCCAGTCCTTTCCCCAGGCCGGGTCTGTGGTGCCCGTGGCAGCGCCAGGGCAGTGCCCTCTCCCTGCCCCGAGCCGAGCTCGAGCCTTTCCTTCGGTGTTCTCTGCCCTGCCCGGGGCAGGAGGGCACTGACGGAGCGGCTCTGGTGGCACCGGGCACCGGCCGGGCTCCGGCCACTGCAGCTGGCTCCGTGGGAATGTCCAACAGCAAAGCTTAAAGCCAACAACAGCTCCTGGAGGGGATTCTGCCCCCTCTGCCTGTCCTGGGAGCCCAAGGGCAACGCCCCGGGCACAGCAGCCCAGAGTGCTGGAGCACAGTGTCCCTGGGCCAGGCCATGTTCCGTGCATGTCCCCTGTCCCTCAGCTGTCTCCTGTCCCTCAGCTGTCCCCTCTCCCTCAGCCATTCCATGTCCCTCGGCTCTGGGGGGCCGGGGGTGGCACCAGGACCTGGGGCAGCCCTGGGGGAGAACAACCCTGAGCCCCAGCTGGGTCACTTCCCCCAGTTCCACCTGGGGTGGGGCCCAGGTCCCTCCCAGCTTGGGCCCTGGGGCTCCCAGTCACCTCCAGTATGATCCCAGTCACCCCCAGTATGATCCCACTATGATCCCAGCATGCTTCCAGGTGTTCCCATTCACCCCTAGTATGGTTCCAGCTGCTCCCAGTATGATCCCTGTCACTCCCACTATGGTTCCAGTCCCTCCCAGTATGATTCCAGTATGAACCCAGTCACCCTCAGTACAATGCCATTTGCTCCTAGCATGGTCCCAGTCACTCCCAGATAGTGCCAGTATTATTCCAGGAACATCCTTTAGGGCTCCTCTGTGAGTCCAGTCACTCCTGGTTTCTTCCAGTAGCTCAGTGCCACTCCCAGTCAACTCCAGTATGACCCCAGTCACCCCCAGTGTGGTCCCAGTTGCTCCCAATAGGACCTCACTTGTCCTCAGCATGGTCACATTTGCTCCCAGTATGATCCCAGTTGCTCCCAGTTGCCCCTAGCATAAACCCAGTCGCTTCCAGTATGTTCCCACTTTGATGCCATGATGATCCCAGTGGTCCCCAGCATGCTCCTAATTGCTCCCAGTTCCACCCAGTCCAATCCCAGTTGCTCTCAGTTGCCCCTAGCACAGACCCAGTCATTCCAAGTATGATCCCAGTCTCCCCCAGCTTGGTCACAGTCGATCCCAGCTGCCCCCAGTAGAGACCCAGTCACCCCCAGTATGGTTACAGACACTCCCAGTATAGCCCAGTTTCCCTTGGCTTGCTCATACTCATTCCCAGTCCCAGCCACTTGCCCCAGTAAGGTTCCTGTTCCCTCCACGATGATGCCAGTCACTCCCAGTCTCTCCAAATCTATCCCAGTTGCCTCCAGCACACACCCCATTGCTCCCACTTACCCCCAGTGGCTCCCAGTAGCCCTCAGTGTGGTTACAGTTACTCCCAGTATGATCCCGCACCAACACCCTCCTGCAGCCCCTGTCCCGGGTATCCTCCCCTCCCAGACCCTGGATCCCCTGTTTCCCTGACCCCGGGGACCCCCGGACCCCATTCCCGGCCATCCCGGGCCACCTCAGCCCCAGGCCTCCCTTTGCTGGGAAACCCGAACTGGGCACGGGGCTCTGCAGCCGCTCCGGGATTTAGGATCACACAGAGGAAAGGTACAGGAGAGGAGAGAAAAGGAGATTGGGAATCAGGGCTCGGGCTCACAGCGCCCAGTCCTGCCCCGCCGAGGGTGAGGCCCGGAGCCGCAGGACAAAATGGAACCACGGGTGCCGGTGCTTGCCCCGCTTCGGGCCGAGCCCAGCGGGTTCCAGGCAGAGTTTGGCCGCAGGGCCCGGGAGTTCGGCCCAGCCCGGCCCGGGGGTCCCGCAGGGCGCGGCCGAGGAGGGTCCCGGGGGATGCCAGGAGGGGATCCCGGTGAATTCCCGGGAATTGCCCCGTCCTGCCCAGCCGGGATCTGCCCGGCCACCGGTGGCGTCACCGACAGCTCGAGCTTCCATTGGCGGGCAGGAGAGAGCGGCGCCAATGGCGGGGCCGGAGGCGGCTCTGGGGGCACCGCGATTCCCCGAAACCCCCATTCCCAGGCATGGGATCCACCCTGCACCCCCTTATCCGGCACCAATAACCCCAGCATCCCTTTCCTGGACATCCCGCCTCTCTCAGCACCCAGAGCCCTCTTTTCCCTGATCCAGAGACTCCCCGAACCCCTATTCCTGCTGTTCCCAGCACCCAGCCCCTCCTTTCCTCAACACTGAGCACACCCGGCACCCCTATTCCCAGCCATCCCGGCTTTCCCCTCCCTGTGCTGGCAGTGGGGACACTGAGGGCCCTTGGAACCCCCATTCCTGGGTACAGGGACCCCCTTAACTCCACCCATCCCACCACTACCCACTTCCAGCCTCCCCTTCTCTCAGTCCTGGAACCCCCAAACCCTCTTCTCGGCTCTCCCGGTTCCCCCTTTGGTTCACCCGTGACCCCCAGACCCCAAAACTCCGTGTCCCCCCAGCTCTCCTCTCCCTGCGTTCCCCGCACGTGGCGCTGTCGGAGCCCGGCCCGGGGCTCCCTCAGTTCGTGCCCATGAGGTCCCTGCATGGGATCCCCTCCCAGCGCCGCCACAGTGAGCGGGGCCGGGCAGAGCCGCAGCCGCCGGGGATGGCGGCCGGAGCCCAGCCGGGATCTTGGGATCCCCGGAGCCAGCACAGCGAGCGGTACCGGCACGGGGGCACCAGGGAGCCCGAGATGCTGCAGGACCGGCACGGCCACAGCGGGGCTGAGCGAGGGGAGCCGGGGCTGGGGGA
This sequence comes from Lanius collurio, assembly GCA_020086605.1. Classification (NCBI taxonomy): domain Eukaryota; kingdom Metazoa; phylum Chordata; class Aves; order Passeriformes; family Laniidae; genus Lanius; species Lanius collurio. The sequence continues at coordinate 5,259 of JACBWW010002175.1, read as the reverse complement.
TCTCTGGCGCTGGGATGGCAACTGCTGTGGTAGACCGGGACAGGCGGACGGAAGATCTCGGGATGTGACGAAAAGCAGCAGGGCCCCTTCTCTCCCTCATCCCCTGAGTTAAGCAATCAACTCAGGTATGCGACCCCCCCTCCTTAAAATTCCAGTAGTTTTCCACTCTCCTACTAACTCTGGCTAGTCCTACCGTCCCCCTCTGACGTAGTGAAACCCCCTTACCTATTTAACCCCATGAGACAAGATAATAAACGCCATTAGACCATCCACCAAACTGGTGTCTGTGTGTCGTGGACCAAGTGGCCCGGGAGGGGCTGGGCCGCCGTGCTGTTGTCTTGAAACCAGGTCGCCTGCCTTCACAGCAGAAGGCAACATAAGTGGCGCCGAAACCCGGGAAAAATCAACTCCGGTGACGGGATTTCACCTGGACGAGAAACAGCGGCCGGAGCAGGCCAAGCTTGACTCCAGGTGGGGAAGACGTTTCCGTACCAGCTATCGTCATGGACGCAATAGCTAAGGTAATTGAATCGATTTATAAGCAGTGAGGAATTCAGTGTAAGCTTAAGGATTTTAATCTTGCTATGGCAAGGCTCCTAGAGCTTGGGGTCATTGAACGCCCGGTAGAAATATTACATTCGGAGGTGTGGGAGAAATGTACAGCTGCATTAGCTGAGGATACGAAAGCCTCAGGCAGCGGAAAAAGTCTTAAGGCGTCGGGGAAGGTGGAAAAAGCCTTAAGCAAAGCGATACAAGAACAAGAAACCTGGAGTGCTGCACGTGTGTATTTATTAAACTCCCCAAGAGTCGGGATAGGGGCGACCACCCAGACCCCCCCCAAGGGCGATTTGCCCCAGAATAGAGATCCACCGGGACCAGGCATGTTTTCCTCCTCCCCGAGCCCGAAATCAAACTCCCCGGGGCCCCCAGAGAACTCCCTGATCCCCCCGCCTGTCCCGCCAAGCCCAACGCCTCCGGCAGAAACCTCGCAGAAAGTCGCGTCATCCCAATCCCTTTGCCCGCCGCCGACCAGCGATTCTGTGTGGGAAGTGCTGCAGCGCGCGTGACTCTTTTGGGGGGACCTGGCGGAGGAGGCCAGAGGTGCCGAACAAGCGGCGATGCAGGAGGCGCGGGCGCCCCTCCACCCGCCATGCGGTTTGAGTCATGGCGCCTGCAGCGGAGGGGATGGGCAGGGCTTGGATATCTGTGGCGGGCGCGAGTCGGATCCGCGATTGCTTACAGATACGCATGCGCGAGAAGCAGAAACTCGTATGCTCAGACAGGAGCTGCTGGTTTCTGCAAACGCGCCTGCGCGGGGGAGCAGCAGAGAGCGCATGCCCGATCGGGAGCCACGCCCAAAGCCACTACCATATAAGGCAGAGACCTCCCCTTGCGGGAGGCAGGGCAAGCCCAGGGGGCGGGAGCGGCACCACCCCCGGGGGGAGGAGCGGGGCCGGAGCCGCACAAAAAAGGCACGGCAACCCAGAAGTGCGCTGGCACTCGACTTCCGCCTCTGAACTGAGTCAGAGCAGCTCCGATGACTCTAGCGAAGTATCGGAGACTGACTCAGACTTTGAAACAGAGGTAGCTGAAGTAACGCAGTTTAAAGCAAAATCGAACAAAGCTTCAAACCATATTAAAAAGCAATCACGATGTAAACTCACTGACTGGGGACAAATAAAGATAGCTTGTGCCGAATGGATGCCCTCGGCTTCAATCCAAGCCTTCCCGGTCAGAGTCACAGGGCCAGAAGGAAATCAGCAAAGAACATATAGCTCAATAAATGTCAAAGATATACAAGCAATTGTCAAAGCGATTTCAGAAAAAGGATTAGACTCTGCTATAGTCTCTACCCTAATAGACGGTCTGTTCTGCAATGATGATTTATTGCCTTTTGACATTATACAAATAACTCGCATGATTTTTGACGATGCAGGATTAATTATTTTTAAACAAGAATGGAGAGATAACCTCACAAAACTATTAGCCCAGGCTTCTGGGGCAGGGCAGCAGCTGCAAGGTTCGAGCTTATCCCAGCTGATGGGGAAACATGATGATATGATAACTCCCCAGCAGCAGGCCACACAGCTGCGTGCTGAGGAAGTCAGGGCCACAACCAGAGCCGCAAGAGAAGCCATCAGAACGGCTTCTCGAATGGTGACCAAGCCATCTCAGTGGGTGACCATAAAACAAGCAGAAAGTGAGAGCTTCACGCAGTTTGTAGACTGCCTGCAGGCAGCCATAGATGCCTCTACCCTGCCTGCAGAGGCCAAGGGTTCCATGATAGCTGACTGTTTAAAACAGCAGAGCAATTCAATCACCAGAGACATCCTACACTCTGTGCCAGTCGGGGCCAGTGTGGCTGATATGATCAAACATGTTGTAAGAGAAGAGCAACTTACACCAATCCAAACCGCTGTCCGCGCTCTAACCAGTGCAATGGCATGTTTCAGATGTGGCCAGGCGGGCCATGTCGCAGTGAGCTGCCCCATGCCCACACAGCCTTCCCCGGCGGTGCCTCCAATCCAAGCACGCTTGAAAGGACCCTGTTGGAGCTGTGGGAAAAAGGGACACATCGCTAAAGAATGCAGGTCCCGGCTCCAGGGAAACAGGGGAGGGAGGAGGCGTGCGGGCCGCACTCAGCCTCCTCCCACTGCGAATGCAAGGCGTTCCGCCTATGCCAACCCCCAGTGGGGCAGGGGGCCGTTATACCCTATGCCCCCCCAGGAGGCAGCCGCTTTCGCACCCCCGCCAGCAATGCAATTGCAGAATTTTGCAACATCGCAGGCAGCACTCTCGCACCCACCACAGCCACAAGCCGCGCTTGTGCCGCAAGACCAGCAGGAGGCGCCCCAGAGCGCAACCCCTGGGTGGCCTTGGCTATGAAAATAGGGACAGAGCCCCTGATGGTGTGGGGGACATGCCGCCTTCATGGCAGTCAGGACCCCCATATCACAGTGCTCCAATTTTGGGCAGACACAGGATCAGATTGTTCGATTATTCCCCAAGCGCACTGGCCTCGGCACTGGCAGTTAAAAGAAGTCCCCCCAGTGAACAGAGTGGGGGGGCAACCCGAGCGTGGAGAAGCACCCAATTAGTGGCTATAACACTCCATACAAAAGAGGGATCAGAGCAGACAGTAGCTATCTATCCCTACGTCCTGCAGAACTCTCCACCCCTGATAGGGAGAGATATCCTCTCCATGCTAGGAGTCAAGATTACAAATTTATCATAAGGGCCACTGCTGTCCACCCCCCGCTGCCGATCAAACTGACTTGGAAATCATCAGACCCAGTCTATGTCGAGCAGTGGCCCCTGTCAAAGCCTCGAATGGCAGCTTTGCTGGAACTAGTTGACCGCGAGCTGCAAAAGGGTCATATAGAACCCTCCGTCAGCCCATGGAATACCCCCGTATTTGTGATCCCCAAAAGATCTAGAGTGAGTCCTTGCGTGTTTCTTGCCAATTTCAATGATTCTACTGACTTTTGTGTCCAAGTTCTAATTGTTCCTAGGGTCCTGTACCACTCAGATGAAGAGATGTACCGCCTCTATGAGAAAACCGGCCGACTCCACAAAAGAGAAATAATAACAGGTGTAACCATTGCAGCGCTACTCGGCCTAGGAGTAGCCGGAACGGCCACAGGAGTCTCAGCTCTGGCGACCCAGCACCGAGGACTGTCTCAGCTACAAATGACCATCGATGAAGACTTGCAGAGAGTCGAGAAATCCATCTCCTTTCTGGAGAAATCGGTTTCCTCACTCTCAGAGGTAGTTTTGCAGAACAGACGAGGATTAGACCTCCTGTTCATGCAGCAAGGAGGCTTGTGTGCCGCCTTGAAAGAGGAATGCTGCTTCTATGCAGACCACACAGGAGTTGTCAGAGACTCCATGGCAGAGCTCCGAGATAGACTAGCTCAGAGACAGAAAGACAGAGAAGCCCAGCAAGGTTGGTTTGAATCCTGGTTCAATCAATCACCATGGCTCACCACTCTTATTTCCACCCTTATAGGTCCTTTGACCATGATGTTTTTAGCTCTCACCCTTGGACCATGCCTGCTGAACAAGATAGTGTCTTTTGTCCAGACCCGTCTGGAACGGACCAACGTCCTGTTCATACGCCATCAACAAATGCTGTGAACCAGACTGTGAACATTGCCAGCTGCAAACCCCCTTTTTCTAACTCTCCTTGCAAAATTTACTCAGGTGTACCAAAAACCCCTTTTTCCTTATCAAGTTACTACCTCATATTTAACCTTAGTGCCTATACTTATGACTACCTCGTTCATTTATAAAAGAGGGGGGGGGAGATGTAGTGGTAGGGACAGGCGGACGGAAGATCTCAGGATGTGACGGAAAGCAGCAGGGCCCCTTCTCTCCCTCATCCCCTGAGATAAGCTATCACCCAAGGTATGCGACCCCCCCTCCTTAAAATTCCAGTAGTTTTCCACTCTCCTACTAACTCTGGCTAGTCCTACCGTCCCCCTCTGACGTAGTGAAACCCCCTTACCTATTTAACCCCACGAGACAAGATAATAAATGCCATTAGACCATCCACCAAACTGGTGTCTGTGTGTCTGTGGACCGAGTGGCCCGCGAGAGGCTGGGCCGCCGTGCTGTTGTCTTGAAACCAGGTCGCCTGCCTTCACAGCAGAAGGCAACATAAGTGGAGCCTTGGTTCCATGAGATTCCATAGAGTCACAATGGACTCCTGTGTGGAATCAGTCCCTGCTCTGTCATGGTCGTATTTCGGTTCCATTAGGTTCAAACACCTCACTATGATCTCTTAGGTTCCATGACTCCATGCTGTATCATTCTGGAGCCATGGTTCCATGATGATGCATAACCTCACTGTGGTCTCTTGGGTTACATAATGCACAGGTGTTTCACATCCAACCCTGTGTTCCATGAAGATCTATTATGTCCCAATGGTCTCCTGTGTTCAATTGGACCCCACTGTGTCACACTGGACCCTTGGTTCCAGGAGATTCCATAGCATCACCCTGGTCTCCTGTGTTCCATGAGTCCCTACTGTGAGACATTTGGGGTTCCATGAGGTTCCAGAACCTCCCTCTGGTCTGTTGGGTTGCAGGATGCACCCTTGAGTCACACTGCAGCCTTGGTTCCATGAGGTTCCCAAAGCTCCCCACGCTCTCTTTATCCCACCAGGCTCCGCTGTTTCCCATTGCAGCCTCTGTTCCATTGCGTTTCAATTCCTCACTGGGGACTGTTGGGTTCCATGAGGAGCTGCTGTGGAACAAT
>JACBWW010002173.1:0-10208 GCA_020086605.1 Lanius collurio | reverse complement strand
ACAATACAATTTGTTCTGTTTTCATGACAGTCATACAGATTGGACATGAAAACAGATTAATTAGTTTCACATTTTGTTCACATTTTCAAAGACTGTTTCAAATCAGGAAATGTTTTATCTGTCCTACCTTGCACTGACTCAACACTAGAAACAGATGTCTGTGAAAGAATGTTCTCATCATCCTCATCTCAGGCTCGCAACTGAGACTAATTCCAACCACTGATCCCACTTCAGGGAAATAGAGAGAAAATGCAGTCCCTTAGGGAAGCATCAGTGGTCCCCAACCCTCAGCCTGGAGAGACTAACCAAGGTGCCACCAGAGATGCTTCCTACCTTCTCATGTACACTGCCTTCCTGCTTCAGAAGCTTTTCTACCTGGGACTACCGAAACAATTCACAAATTCCTACTGGCCCAAACTGCATTCATCCCCCTGGGGCAGTCTCAGAAAAAAAAACCCCACTGGTTAATCTACTCTTTATTTTTCCTATACAGTTTGCACTGGAAAAAAATCTTGCCAAGATCAGTAGGTAAGGTATATTATTCTGAGGGGCAAACAAGATCTTGGCCAGCTTTTAGAACATTTAAATAAAACCTGTGAGACAGTGAGACAGTGCTGTTTGTTTGCTTGTTTATAAAACATTTTCTCCTTTTAAGTAAAAGCAGACTAAGGAGTGAGCCTGAACTACTTTAAAAAGCCCATAGTAACCACAACAAAATGATGTACAAGCACACACAAACTCTTTGTGCACACAGTTAATCATAAGAACCAATGCCCCAGAAAAGGGCACATGCATGCCCCACCTCAAGGACCTGCCATGCTTTTTCCCATTTAATCTTATGCCTGTACATGAGAAAAGGGATGAGCATTCTATTCTGGAAAACTTGCAAGCAGAAAGCTTTCATGAAGGTATAAAACAAAGGATCACTTCATTCAGAGTAACACTAATAGGTGTAGGAACAAAATCACTATTTTTGTTTAACTAAGAGTGAGACCATAACTATTTTGCAGATCCATTTTATCTGTCAAAAATGATATGGTCCCAATTCATAAAATAACACAATAAAGCTTAAAGGCACGATTCTATCTTGATACATATGAACACATGCTACATAAAGCAAGGAAATATATAAACATGGCTGTTTACAAGCCAGTTGGAAAGCATAATAACCAAAAATATACATCACACTATCTTAACAAAATAATGTTTAATGATGACAGTTTAAGTTTGCAATTACATGACATTTTTAAGCAAAATATCACTTCTACTTATGGCAAAAGATTTAAAACTGCAAAAACAACTGAAGCATTTATTCATTTATATGCCATTTCAAGATGAAAAACCCTGCCAAGGGCAACACTATAGCAGTGTAGCACATCTTTCTTTCTCTTTTTTTCTTTTAAAGAGCAGTAAAGGTAAAAAGAAGTTAAAGGAAAAAAAAAAAACAAAAAAACCTAAGGAAGGACCTACATCTACTGGCAATATCTAATGATCAATGAATCTGCTACTGCAATAAATTTGCTTAAAACAAAGCTCTTCCTTTAATGGTTTTTACACAGCAGGCTCCTGATATGAAGAGGGGATGACTGATGCTGGCTTACAATATGGTTCTATAGTAAATTGTGCCAGTATTACTATCAAATCACCTCTTATGAAACTCCCTTTCTGCCTACCATGCAATCAATTTAACAAAGATCTAAACAACTTAACAGTTCAAACATTCAAATAAATCTCATTCTCCTCCTTCCCCTCTACGCTTATTGGAAGAATGAAAGTCACAAGTCACTGGAACAGTCCCAGAAATTGTTTTATCTGTTTACTTTTATTAGACAAGATTGCATATTGAATTCAAGTGAGTCAAGAAAAAACAGCAATGGCTTCACACTTCCACAATATGTGCGAAACAAAGATGAGCACCAATTCTAAGACACAACACAGTTATACCTGACCTCAGGAGCTCACTCCCATTCTGTTTGAAAGAGCAAAAATAAAACATCATCTGCAAGAAATTTTGCATCAGTTTTGTCCCCATAACAGAATATCCAGATCATCATACTACCGGGTTTTACATAAAAGGAAACTGGTGGCAAGAAACAGTCCATCATCCAGCCAGAATAAGCACTATTTTCAGCTTTATAATCTCCAAAACAAGTAGATAGTCATAAGTATATGAGTGAAAGAAAAAAAATACGTCAGGAAAAGAAGGCAAATTAGAGAAACATTCTTTCTCCAATCTGGCATTTCTCTTCTCCATCCTGAAGTAAACCAATTCAATCACACTCACATCACAAAATCAATACAGAAAGAAAAAAAAATGGTTAATGAAGACTACAGAAAACATGAAGGAAATTCATTTGCAAGCTGAAAAGAAAGAGCAAAACTAGGATGACAGACAGAAAGGATGACAGATTGTATGACTGAAACTACCTCAGCTTTCTAATTGACAGGATTATATAAACAGGATGTACTGATATTTTTAGGATCACAAGTAAGAAAGATACACCAACTGGTGCAACAGGTAATTTATGATTCTGTAGTTAATTTTAAAATTGTCTTTAGAATATGTAAAGCCAGTATTAAGTCACAGCAACACAACCACATATATTCGAAGAGACCTTCAGAGAGAGGTCATATAGTCAAACCTCCAGCTCAAAGCAAGCCTAGCAAGAACAAGGTGCTTGGGGATTTTGTCTAGTTGAATTTCTCCAAAGATTGAGATTTCAGTCTCTCTGGAATTTTGTGGTTTATAGCTTTTGAGTTTGTTTGCTTGTTTTTCTTTTACAGAGTTGCAACTTCCATTTCCCAGAGTGTCCCTACTGCTTCTTGTCTTTCCATCGTTGCCAAGATGAGTGTGGCTTTGTTCTCATCCACATTCCCCCACTTGGTACCTCTCCTAAAACTATACAAGTACCAACTCTTATTCTTCTTTCTAAAATTTTAATCATATAAATTATAATTCTTTATTTTCAAAGGTACTCAGTCTCATATAAGCAGGGATATGCATGCTTAAGTAAGCACAGATTGTAATTTTTTTCTGTCAGCAGCAGAATTCGACATATGCTCCCAACTTTTCTGGTTTTTTGTTTAGTATTAATTTTTGTATTCCACACCAGTTACCACTTGACAGTAATTCTACTACGCATTATCAGCAGAGAAAGAACACTTTTGCTGAAGTGTCAGAAATATAGACTTCAATTTGTTGTGTTAGGAATTGTTTTCTAGATGAGCAATTCTCAAAGAATGGGAAAGTACACAGTGGTGAGGTTTTACAGAGAAACATGAGAGAAGAAGCATTCATCTGATGATTCTTCTTGAGACAGGGGGAAGAGCAGCCATGGAACCAATCTGGAGACTGGGAAAGAAGCAAGCCCCAAGGTGTTTTAGGACTGCTCATTATTTATGGAAAATAGTCCCATCTACACACAAATACTCCAATTATACAGTGAAATTATCATGTAATTCAGAACCTGAGAGTTGAAAACTTTAGAGGCTGACCACTACTGAAAAACAGTCATTCACAAACCATCAAGAATTGAGGTGAAATTCTCACAATAAGGACTACCAACTGCAAGGCTGTATTGGTGAGGATCTCATGCATCATCTCAACTTGCAGGTTGAGGCAAAAAATGCCTACTGACCTTCAGATGCCCTGTATCACCCTCAGAGCCTGCATTCAGACTGTCTTTCAATGTTCCCTCAAATCCTCAAAAAAGAAATTTGGCTACATCAAGGCTGGTATCTTTTACCTGTGAATCTGCCCCTGCCTTTCTCTTTATCCCAGTTCTCTTAAGTTCAAAAATATATGGAAAGCTTTACTCTAATTTTGCCTTCCTTCTTCCTAGGACACCTCTCACTTCACTGCACAAGCCTTCGCTTTCCCAGCTATGATAGCAAATGATGTAATTGGAACACCTATCAACAGATAAATCAGTACCTTTTTACTCTGAAGGCCTATAAAGTTGGTATGTTTTGTGTGTTTTTTAAACCAAAATATTCAATCTGTTCAACTGACAGTATATCTAAAACATGACAAGGTGTCCAAGGCAGCAAAAAACCCATTTCAATTTCCCACACTGTGATATGCAGACATTGGAGCAGCTGTGTTTCTTCTATCTTATAGGCTGTATTACTAGGACTTTATCTGCTGAGACTTTAGCAAGATGTTTATGAACAGTATTTTCAAGTCACAGAGAAATCAAGCATTTAATGGCAAAGTAAAAAAAAAAGAAAATTAAATTTAAAGACACAACTGCAATCTTTAAAGTTGCAGTTACATATAATCCAAAAGATGGAATGTGGTGACATTTACAAGAATATCATAGATACAATTAAGAATTCTATTTCATAAACCATCCAGCATTTTAATGAAAAAAGTTAATTCTCAATGGAATTTTAAAATGTAGATGAAGAAAAATTAACATGTAATTACACAGTGAAATTATCATAGCTTTATTTTAAAGTCAAAGGAGGGGAGTCTCCAGTATCATTGCCACTTACAGCATCTTTTGTTAGTTTATTTTACACACTATTTTTATTTCAAGCTAAGATTTCTACATTGCACTAGCATAATCCCAAAATGTTAATCAACCATGCCTGACAGAACTCTCCACTGACTTGAAGCAAGTGCTGGTACTTCCACTAATATCCAGTCTTCAGCAACTCACTTTTGTTAGATCTCCCAGGATAGTGAGTATGCTTTAGTTTCATCCTTCCATTTCCAAATGACCTCTCCATGATTAACAGAGCTGAGACTGCAGATAGAACTGAACCTACATGTTCAGCTGCATCAGTTATGCACATCCATTTTGTTCAGTATCTAAAATCCAAGTGTTTCTCCAGCTCTGGGAACCAAACCTATACCTTACCACTTCTGATCTTGGTTAAAAACAGAATCACTTGAAATTAATTTTAATGCTTAATATATAGAGCACAATTCAAAACCAGCAATGGATAATGAATTGTGTGGTTTCACTAACTGGATGTGCAAACTGACAACATTCAAATTGATAGCTGCAATATCCATTTAAAATATCTTTTAAGAAGCTCCCTTAACAAACAACTCCAAAATGCATTTAACTCCTCTGCCATCAAATGAAGTAACAAAAACCCCAAAACAGTAGTGACCACATTAGATGCAGGAGTTAAATGCATTTTGGAGTTGTTTGTTAAGGGAGCTTCTTAAAAGATATTTTAAATGGATATTGCAGCTATCAATTTGAATGTTGTCAGTTTGCACATCCAGTTAGTGAAACCACACAATTCATTATCCATTGCTGGTTTTGAATTGTGCTCTATATATTAAGCATTAAAATTAATTTCAAGTGATTCTGTTTTTAACCAAGATCAGAAGTGGTAAGGTATAGGTTTGGTTCCCAGAGCTGGAGAAACACTTGGATTTTAGATACTGAACAAAATGGATGTGCATAACTGATGCAGCTGAACATGTAGGTTCAGTTCTATCTGCAGTCTCAGCTCTGTTAATCATGGAGAGGTCATTTGGAAATGGAAGGATGAAACTAAAGCATACTCACTATCCTGGGAGATCTAACAAAAGTGAGTTGCTGAAGACTGGATATTAGTGGAAGTACCAGCACTTGCTTCAAGTCAGTGGAGAGTTCTGTCAGGCATGGTTGATTAACATTTTGGGATTATGCTAGTGCAATGTAGAAATCTTAGCTTGAAATAAAAATAGTGTGTAAAATAAACTAACAAAAGATGCTGTAAGTGGCAATGATACTGGAGACTCCCCTCCTTTGACTTTAAAATAAAGCTATGATAATTTCACTGTGTAATTACATGTTAATTTTTCTTCATCTACATTTTAAAATTCCATTGAGAATTAACTTTTTTCATTAAAATGCTGGATGGTTTATGAAATAGAATTCTTAATTGTATCTATGATATTCTTGTAAATGTCACCACATTCCATCTTTTGGATTATATGTAACTGCAACTTTAAAGATTGCAGTTGTGTCTTTAAATTTAATTTTCTTTTTTTTTTACTTTGCCATTAAATGCTTGATTTCTCTGTGACTTGAAAATACTGTTCATAAACATCTTGCTAAAGTCTCAGCAGATAAAGTCCTAGTAATACAGCCTATAAGATAGAAGAAACACAGCTGCTCCAATGTCTGCATATCACAGTGTGGGAAATTGAAATGGGTTTTTTGCTGCCTTGGACACCTTGTCATGTTTTAGATATACTGTCAGTTGAACAGATTGAATATTTTGGTTTAAAAAACACACAAAACATACCAACTTTATAGGCCTTCAGAGTAAAAAGGTACTGATTTATCTGTTGATAGGTGTTCCAATTACATCATTTGCTATCATAGCTGGGAAAGCGAAGGCTTGTGCAGTGAAGTGAGAGGTGTCCTAGGAAGAAGGAAGGCAAAATTAGAGTAAAGCTTTCCATATATTTTTGAACTTAAGAGAACTGGGATAAAGAGAAAGGCAGGGGCAGATTCACAGGTAAAAGATACCAGCCTTGATGTAGCCAAATTTCTTTTTTGAGGATTTGAGGGAACATTGAAAGACAGTCTGAATGCAGGCTCTGAGGGTGATACAGGGCATCTGAAGGTCAGTAGGCATTTTTTGCCTCAACCTGCAAGTTGAGATGATGCATGAGATCCTCACCAATACAGCCTTGCAGTTGGTAGTCCTTATTGTGAGAATTTCACCTCAATTCTTGATGGTTTGTGAATGACTGTTTTTCAGTAGTGGTCAGCCTCTAAAGTTTTCAACTCTCAGGTTCTGAATTACATGATAATTTCACTGTATAATTGGAGTATTTGTGTGTAGATGGGACTATTTTCCATAAATAATGAGCAGTCCTAAAACACCTTGGGGCTTGCTTCTTTCCCAGTCTCCAGATTGGTTCCATGGCTGCTCTTCCCCCTGTCTCAAGAAGAATCATCAGATGAATGCTTCTTCTCTCATGTTTCTCTGTAAAACCTCACCACTGTGTACTTTCCCATTCTTTGAGAATTGCTCATCTAGAAAACAATTCCTAACACAACAAATTGAAGTCTATATTTCTGATACTTCAGCAAAAGTGTTCTTTCTCTGCTGATAATGCGTAGTAGAATTACTGTCAAGTGGTAACTGGTGTGGAATACAAAAATTAATACTAAACAAAAAACCAGAAAAGTTGGGAGCATATGTCGAATTCTGCTGCTGACAGAAAAAAATTACAATCTGTGCTTACTTAAGCATGCATATCCCTGCTTATATGAGACTGAGTACCTTTGAAAATAAAGAATTATAATTTATATGATTAAAATTTTAGAAAGAAGAATAAGAGTTGGTACTTGTATAGTTTTAGGAGAGGTACCAAGTGGGGGAATGTGGATGAGAACAAAGCCACACTCATCTTGGCAACGATGGAAAGACAAGAAGCAGTAGGGACACTCTGGGAAATGGAAGTTGCAACTCTGTAAAAGAAAAACAAGCAAACAAACTCAAAAGCTATAAACCACAAAATTCCAGAGAGACTGAAATCTCAATCTTTGGAGAAATTCAACTAGACAAAATCCCCAAGCACCTTGTTCTTGCTAGGCTTGCTTTGAGCTGGAGGTTTGACTATATGACCTCTCTCTGAAGGTCTCTTCGAATATATGTGGTTGTGTTGCTGTGACTTAATACTGGCTTTACATATTCTAAAGACAATTTTAAAATTAACTACAGAATCATAAATTACCTGTTGCACCAGTTGGTGTATCTTTCTTACTTGTGATCCTAAAAATATCAGTACATCCTGTTTATATAATCCTGTCAATTAGAAAGCTGAGGTAGTTTCAGTCATACAATCTGTCATCCTTTCTGTCTGTCATCCTAGTTTTGCTCTTTCTTTTCAGCTTGCAAATGAATTTCCTTCATGTTTTCTGTAGTCTTCATTAACCATTTTTTTTTCTTTCTGTATTGATTTTGTGATGTGAGTGTGATTGAATTGGTTTACTTCAGGATGGAGAAGAGAAATGCCAGATTGGAGAAAGAATGTTTCTCTAATTTGCCTTCTTTTCCTGACGTATTTTTTTTCTTTCACTCATATACTTATGACTATCTACTTGTTTTGGAGATTATAAAGCTGAAAATAGTGCTTATTCTGGCTGGATGATGGACTGTTTCTTGCCACCAGTTTCCTTTTATGTAAAACCCGGTAGTATGATGATCTGGATATTCTGTTATGGGGACAAAACTGATGCAAAATTTCTTGCAGATGATGTTTTATTTTTGCTCTTTCAAACAGAATGGGAGTGAGCTCCTGAGGTCAGGTATAACTGTGTTGTGTCTTAGAATTGGTGCTCATCTTTGTTTCGCACATATTGTGGAAGTGTGAAGCCATTGCTGTTTTTTCTTGACTCACTTGAATTCAATATGCAATCTTGTCTAATAAAAGTAAACAGATAAAACAATTTCTGGGACTGTTCCAGTGACTTGTGACTTTCATTCTTCCAATAAGCGTAGAGGGGAAGGAGGAGAATGAGATTTATTTGAATGTTTGAACTGTTAAGTTGTTTAGATCTTTGTTAAATTGATTGCATGGTAGGCAGAAAGGGAGTTTCATAAGAGGTGATTTGATAGTAATACTGGCACAATTTACTATAGAACCATATTGTAAGCCAGCATCAGTCATCCCCTCTTCATATCAGGAGCCTGCTGTGTAAAAACCATTAAAGGAAGAGCTTTGTTTTAAGCAAATTTATTGCAGTAGCAGATTCATTGATCATTAGATATTGCCAGTAGATGTAGGTCCTTCCTTAGGTTTTTTTGTTTTTTTTTTTTCCTTTAACTTCTTTTTACCTTTACTGCTCTTTAAAAGAAAAAAAGAGAAAGAAAGATGTGCTACACTGCTATAGTGTTGCCCTTGGCAGGGTTTTTCATCTTGAAATGGCATATAAATGAATAAATGCTTCAGTTGTTTTTGCAGTTTTAAATCTTTTGCCATAAGTAGAAGTGATATTTTGCTTAAAAATGTCATGTAATTGCAAACTTAAACTGTCATCATTAAACATTATTTTGTTAAGATAGTGTGATGTATATTTTTGGTTATTATGCTTTCCAACTGGCTTGTAAACAGCCATGTTTATATATTTCCTTGCTTTATGTAGCATGTGTTCATATGTATCAAGATAGAATCGTGCCTTTAAGCTTTATTGTGTTATTTTATGAATTGGGACCATATCATTTTTGACAGATAAAATGGATCTGCAAAATAGTTATGGTCTCACTCTTAGTTAAACAAAAATAGTGATTTTGTTCCTACACCTATTAGTGTTACTCTGAATGAAGTGATCCTTTGTTTTATACCTTCATGAAAGCTTTCTGCTTGCAAGTTTTCCAGAATAGAATGCTCATCCCTTTTCTCATGTACAGGCATAAGATTAAATGGGAAAAAGCATGGCAGGTCCTTGAGGTGGGGCATGCATGTGCCCTTTTCTGGGGCATTGGTTCTTATGATTAACTGTGTGCACAAAGAGTTTGTGTGTGCTTGTACATCATTTTGTTGTGGTTACTATGGGCTTTTTAAAGTAGTTCAGGCTCACTCCTTAGTCTGCTTTTACTTAAAAGGAGAAAATGTTTTATAAACAAGCAAACAAACAGCACTGTCTCACTGTCTCACAGGTTTTATTTAAATGTTCTAAAAGCTGGCCAAGATCTTGTTTGCCCCTCAGAATAATATACCTTACCTACTGATCTTGGCAAGATTTTTTTCCAGTGCAAACTGTATAGGAAAAATAAAGAGTAGATTAACCAGTGGGGTTTTTTTTTCTGAGACTGCCCCAGGGGGATGAATGCAGTTTGGGCCAGTAGGAATTTGTGAATTGTTTCGGTAGTCCCAGGTAGAAAAGCTTCTGAAGCAGGAAGGCAGTGTACATGAGAAGGTAGGAAGCATCTCTGGTGGCACCTTGGTTAGTCTCTCCAGGCTGAGGGTTGGGGACCACTGATGCTTCCCTAAGGGACTGCATTTTCTCTCTATTTCCCTGAAGTGGGATCAGTGGTTGGAATTAGTCTCAGTTGCGAGCCTGAGATGAGGATGATGAGAACATTCTTTCACAGACATCTGTTTCTAGTGTTGAGTCAGTGCAAGGTAGGACAGATAAAACATTTCCTGATTTGAAACAGTCTTTGAAAATGTGAACAAAATGTGAAACTAATTAATCTGTTTTCATGTCCAATCTGTATGACTGTCATGAAAACAGAACAAA
>JACBWW010002172.1:0-10214 GCA_020086605.1 Lanius collurio | reverse complement strand
ACACTTTTATAGGCTGGGTTCATTTGCATAGCAGGGTTAATTCTCCAGTTATAACCTCAGTTCATGGTGTAATTACCCCAAGTTTGCCCCCTTTCAGAGGTTTTCAGTTTACACATTTTCACCTTGAAGAACAAACCTGGAGAGGTTTGTTGTGTCTGCCCAGGTGAGGGAACAGCAGCTGATGGGCCACAAGAAACTTCAGAGTTACAAACCAGGCCGTGCAGGGTTTGAAAAATATAAAAGTTAAAACCTAAGGCCTCAGCTGTGTTTGCCAGCCTGGGAAGGCCACAAGCTTAATGACAAA
The DNA here is from genome assembly GCA_020086605.1 of Lanius collurio. Lineage (NCBI taxonomy): Eukaryota > Metazoa > Chordata > Aves > Passeriformes > Laniidae > Lanius > Lanius collurio. Next base: position 9,910 of record JACBWW010002172.1, on the reverse strand, counting down.
CAAGAGATAACTGAGCAAATATTGGTGTTCAATAAAGGTATTTCCAGCTCTCTGATCACATCAGTGGGAAGAAGCTGTGGGACACCTGAGAGTGGGGCCAGGGAACCTGGGTGTCATCTGAACTGGTGACCTTGATCCTCTCTTTTTCTGACCCATAAAATAAAAGTACTTTATTTTATCAGTGTGCCCCAGATAATCACCAGACAAAAAATGTGTTGCTAGTGATATCAGAAACACTTACAAAGATAATCTCTGGGCAAAAGTCCCTCGAGAAAAATCAAAATAAGAAGAATAAATAGACAATGACAACTATTCTGGTACAGAAATATTTTCCATGCAAACTGCTGGTGTCACACTCGGTGGCACAGAGGGACTTCTTTGGCTTTTATCGTATTTGCAGTAGATTTATTAGAAGTTAATGAGACAAAATATGGTTTAGATATGCACCAAGTATGAGAAATGACAAGGAAGAGAACATCAAACCACTGAGGACAGAGGGAGAAAGTGAGATCACTCTGTGGGGAGGTTGTAAAGATTTATCAGCTCATTAGCATCACTCCTGAGTGGTTAATCCATAGATGGCACAGGCAAAAGGACTCAGCTGCTGTAAAGGTTTTGTCCTGTGCCACACTAATTTGGACCCTCTAACTGCCTGAGTTCATAAAAATGCTCAAGTGCTCCTTTCCACCCCCAAACACTCACATGCACTTTGCTGCAATCATGCTCTAAAGATGGTTGGAGTCAAAATTGCAGCTAATCATGCTAAATATATCCTTAAATGTCTTGCAGGCACAGTTTCCCTACTGAAGCTTGAGGAAGGGAAACAACAAGGCAAAAATCCATAGTTCTCATCCATTCCAGAAGAAACAAGTTCCATGTGATGAAAATCAGCATAGGCCCCACAGGGGAGAGGATTCCTGCTGCTAATGGAGGCCAAAGGGTGGATAATCATACAGCACAGAGAGATGTGAGCACACCTGAGCATCCATTTGATAGAAAACACGATTCAAATCCACAGAATCCCAGAGTGGGTTGGGTTGGAAGGGACCCTAAAACTCATTTCACTCCAGCCTTCCACCAGACCAGGTTGCTCACAGCCCCACCCAGCCTGGTCCCTTCCAACCCACACCACTCTGGGATTCTGTGGGGTTTATTCCATTCAGTAAGAGCAGAAGGGACCTGTCTGTCTGTCTGTCCTTTGAGTAAAGAGAAAAATCTCCCCCAGAAGGAAGCTGTCGGTGCAAGTCCTGAGGATCCCAAGGTGTGGTTGAGAAAAATCCCAAAATAACTCAAAACCTGTTTGTGTTGGCCTTAGACACTGAAGTCTCTGGTCTTCAAAGCGTATCCTAAAATAGTTTTAAAGTGTTAAATTATGGTCAGAGATTAGAAAAGAGGGATATTTAACCCCCCAATCCAGCAGATAAAGTCATCAGGGGAAGTCAGAAGGAGGCTGAGGGAGAACTGAGCCTCGCTCTGCCGTTCTCAGCCTCTGCCAGCAGCAGAAGGGGAAGGGGCCCAGGAAGAGCAGAGAGGAGGAGGAGGCAGCAGAGCTGTGTGAGCACAGCACAGGTACAGCAGCTGTGGGGGAGCCCTGGAACTGATCTGCTCCTTTCCAAGGAAGAACCAAACTCTGGATGCAGAACCTCAGGTCTGAGAGCAACATCCTGGGAGCAGGGGGAGGGGTGGAACAATGGATGCATGTTATTAAAATGCAATTTTGGCTTCCTCAGTTACTAACAAGGAGGTTTTACAGCTACATTTTCCTGGTTATTTCCTGACCAGTTGATAATACAACAAAACCATGCTCCAGGAAAAGCAGACTTGTGGGAATTTCCACTGGATTTCCCACCTTAATCTTGATTTTGAGTGGAAGGTTCTAAGTAGCTTCTCTCTCTTCTCTGTTTTTTATCTGAATTTTCTCCTGCCCGTGTGGGGTATCCCATCCAAGTTGTTAAATATTGGCAAGAGCCAGCTCATGATCATCCCCCCTCACTCAGAGGAGCCCCCAGAAATGTGGGAACTGAGGAAGCTGCTCCTCTCCAGGTGCAAAGAGAGGAGCACAATCCTTCCAGCCCAGATCCTGGTGCTGCCCAGTTTCTCTGGGATTTCTGTGGGATCAGCACAGGCAGAGGAGCTGCTGTCTCCTCCCAGAGCTCCGACCCCGTTTCCCTGGCAGTGAGGGGCACTCGCTCTGCTGTCCCCTCACCACTCACTGCTGAGGTGATGTCACCAAACCACACCAAAGGAGCAGAGGGAGCCCTTTTTTCCTTGCCTTTTCCCCCAGCATTTCCGGAAGGAGCCCGGACACCTCTGCTCATATCCTGCATTTCGCTTCTTCTGGGACCAAAGGGAAACCTCAAAGCAGATGGGATTTAGCTTACTTCCATTCTCTGTAGCTGACTCGGGTTTTATTAAACACAGCTGTAACCCCAGACTTCTTCAGATGTGTGAGCTCACTGCTGACGTCGCTCCTGGGCCTTTGGAAAGCCAGGCCTAGCAAGAATTCTGAGGGGAAAAAAAAAACCAATAATGAGACAGAGAATTTGTCATGAATTGAACAAAAAAAATGTAAGTTTGTAAGTGAGCCCAGGCCAATCCTTTTGTTCTTCAGATCCAGCTTAGACTGAGAGCAGAGTCCCTCAAATAGCACAGAAAAAGAAAAATATACACCAGGCTAAACCAGGATAAGGCTTGACTGACTTCTATATCAGCTGCCTTCCCTGCATTCTCCAAACCCCAGGACCACCCTGTGACCTCCTCACAGGTTTGGGGCTCTCTCAACATCAACAACACAAAAGCAAAATTAGTTTGAACTTTCTGTCTTGCTCATAACCACCTTTCTCAGCCCAAATTTATCTTTGTTTCAGAGCCAGCAAATAAAGCAAACCTCCGTGAGAGAATAATCCAAATCATTGCCATTTAAACAAGGTTGATTTTATGACAGTGCAACAATAGACATCGTGTAAGCTGCTTTTATTCTGCAGACAATCCTTTTATCCCCATATTTTTGGAGTGCCAGTGATTTGATAGCACTGTACAAATACTCCTCCTGAACTTCATTTACAGCATTGAAGTTGACTGAATGCACAAGTTCTGTCACAAAAGAACAGACTTCTTCATTTCCCTGCTGATATTGCAGATCAGTATCAATAATTCAATAACACCTTTTTTTCAAAATGACCAAGACAGAGCAAAAAAGTCTTGTTGTTGTAAAGGAGTAAAATAAACTTTTTTATTGTCCTAAACAAATGTAACCTCTGTCTATTACAAGGAAGCACACAACTAAAATGTGGATCTAACAAAAAAAAAAGTTCCTGCTGTAAATAAGATCTCTAATTTAATTTTTCCTCTCCAGAACAGCCCTGATTTGTTAGAGAGCATTTAAGTTTTTACATCTAAAATAATTTTTAGGACAAACATCTGCCTATGAGGGGTTTTAGTACTACTGTTGTTTTAAACTGCATTTATTCTGGCACAGGCAGTGCCTCCCACAAGGCTAAAACTGATGTCTGGAGATCAGAGAGAAGTCAGAACCTCCATAGGTATCAAATTCCAAATATTTCATTTCTCCCCTAAAAGCTTTTTACAGAGCCCATTGTGCAAGGAGCTTTAGAAGCTCTCCTGTCACAGCCAGGGCTTTACTCTCCCAAAATGATCGTGTCCAAGATAACTCATTACAGTTAGGAAGTGATTCCATTCTGTAGAGCCAACAAAAGATACTCCCATGTCATGAATTCCAGTCAATTATAGCCAAATTCAGCCCATGGCCTCCCACTGTAGTTTTCCACAACCTCAACATGGTAACAGCAAAGTTTGTATCTCACTGTGTGTTGCTAAATAAAAACAAACTACAGAAAAAAAAAAAAAAAAAAAAAAAAGGAGCAGTGGGGTGGGGAAACTTGGAATTCAACATGTCAGGAGTCTGGGATTTCAAACTGGCTTTTGGCCAACCTTCAGGAGCACTTGGGGACTTCACACATATTTCTCTGATAGTATTATGACTTCTGTTTTCTTTTCCTTCTCTTCTGCCTCCACGAGCAGCCTCTGTTCCCAATTTGCTGTGTAATGCAGTGACCCGGGGTGTTGAAACCTCCCCTGGAACAGAGTCCCTGCTCCCAGTGCTGCTGGGGACACTGGTGGCTCTGATTTCAGGGACCAACCATCCCCGAGCCCCCAGGGCAGCCCTGGCAGGGACAAAACCCCATCAGACTCTCTGTGTGTCTGCCCAGGGCCGGGGGAAGCGAGTGAGGACACATTTTCCACACTGCAGCCAGAGGCCCATCTTACGGGAAACTTCAGCCACTGGAAGCAAAATGTTACTGGAATGTTGCCTTCTTTGAGCTCGCATGGAATTTTTTATTATGATTGAATTCAGAGAAACAGGTGTGAAAAATTCATCCCCATCCCACAACTGGGCTGGCTCGGATGTTGGAGGGCCTGCAGAAGGGCTCCTGCCTGGCCCAGCTACCTGCAGACAGATCCCTGTTCCCAATTATCCCCAGGGGTTCCCCTGCCTGCCCATCCCAAGGAGATGTAGTGGTAGGGAAAGGCGGACGGAAGATCTCGGGATGTGACGGAAAGCAGTAGGGGCCAAATCTCTCCCTCATCCCCTGAGATAAGCTATCACCCAAGGTATGCGACCCCCCCCTCCTTAAAATTCCAGTAGTTTTCCACTCTCCTACTAACTCTGGCTAGTCCTACCGTCCCCCTCTGATGTAGTGAAACCCCTTACCTATTTACCCCACGAGACAAGATAATAAACGCCATTTGACCATCCACCATACTGGTGTCTGTGTGTCTGTGGCCCGAGTGGCCCGGGAGAGGCTGGGCCGCCGTGCTGTTGTCTTAAAACCAGGTCGCCTTCCCTTCACAGCAGAAGGCAACAGGAGGAGAACATCTGGCAACACCAACGATTTCGTGTGCTCAGAGAATTGCCAAATGGAGCTGGGGGCTTCCCTTTCCAAGGACAGGCACTGCCCTCCTCTCTAGGAGCCCACCTCTGAAATTTGGGCATGATAAGGGAGTGAGCTGGAGCACCTCAGATCCTTGGGAGCAGCCACAAAGGAATAAATTGTCCTCCCAAGCAGAGGATGCTCCACCCCAGTGAGTGACCACAGGAGCTCTTCAATCCCTGCTCTTCCCTCAGGTGAGGCAGCACAGAAAGGACCCCCGGGGACAGAAGGGACCTTCCCTTCCTGAGCCCCCTCCCATCCCTGCTCCCCAAACTCAGGCACCCCGGAAAGGGCTGCCAGGGCAGATTAACCCTTGCTGCACCCACTGTGCCTCCAGCACAGAACCAGCGGTGTGAGGACATTCCTCACCTCAATGCTCCCAATAAGGAGGCTGAATAAGGGTTTTGAATGAGTCAGGAGTGGGAGCAGGTACAAGCAAGCCCATGTCCTGTGTAGTGGAGGTGGCACAGTCCTACCACACTGGAAAACATCCAGGTAAGAAGCTCTTCAGGAGGCAGCCAGACAAGGAATTGGGAAAAATATAAAATATTCCCTTTTTATTCTCTAGGGCTCTCAGTTGTGAGCTGAATATGTTTAAAGATATTGCAGTTTAGGAAGGACAGCATAATAGAATTTACTCCTTTCAGCAGCTGGCTCAGACAGCAGAGACTTGGATTAAGGGGGCCTCGGATCCAGAAATGAGATTTAATAAGTACAGAGAGAGCAACAAGCAGCGCCTCACTGAAGCAATTTGCATCTCCAGGCTAAGGGACACTTGAGGAAGTTGTTAAAATATAATCTTGGAACTGACTCTTGGCACCTGTGCCTGTTCCAGCACTGTGGTACAGATTAATAAAATAACCAGCAGGCAAAGAGGAAAAAATTATTTTACATTCTTTACATTGAGTGGCAGACAAAAGCAAACAGCCCTGTAGTGAGAGCAGGGAACATACAGAATGTTCTGGGTTTTCCAGCTTAACTCATGTCCTGTTCAGAAGCTGGCTGCAAAGGATGCAGTTGGTGTAAGAGCAATATTGAGAGGAACAACAGGAGTCTTTCAGGATTTCTCTTCTGAGAGCAATCCAGGGAATTAATACTTTCTGTATGATGTATAAAAAATAAAAGAAAACACAAAAAAACCCAAACCAAAATAAAAAAATAACACCCCCCACCAAAAAAAAACCCCCCAAAAAAAACAAACAGAAAAAAAACCAACAAAACTTTCCCTTTCTGCTTCCAGTCCAGTCCTTTTCACCTCGGTTTTGTTTAAGTGCACTTTGCCAAGGTGAGAATGACTGGGATGCACTTACTACAATGGGGATTTTCTCTCCAGATTCTGGACTGAGGGAGTTCTCTCAAGGCAGCACTCAAAGTGAGCCATTTGTTCCATAATTAACCATTTCAGAGACGCAGCCTGGGCTGCTGTCTAGACCTGGTCTGGCAATTCCCATTTCCTTGTGGAGTCTAATGGAGTTGCTCATGTATCACAGGTCTTTTATTTCATTTTATTTTTTTAACCGTGAAATTAAACCTCTTACCTCATTAAAGAAGAATCTGATGAAAGGCAGATCTATTTCAGGGTGAGTTGATATATTCACCACAATGGTCTAGGACTGCCTGACCTGCAGGTTGCTGGGATTTAATGTGGGAGCTACAATAACACCAATGTTTTAACTGGCCAGGAAGAGGCTGAGAGGAAGGAGAGCACTCAGGAGCAAATTCTGCTCTTAAGGGGGTGTAAATCAAAAATAGCCTGGCTGAAAAAAAACATGTCCTTACTCAGGTTTTGATTGGTGTAAATGAGTTTTGCCCCTAAATGACAGGTCAAGAGTTTGGGAGGAGGAGAGGAAGAGGTTAATGTTTCACCATGCTGTAAAAACCCAACTGTGTCAATAGACTGAACTCCACCTGGAGACAGAAACCTTCTGAGTGTGGTCAAATCTGCCATCAGCAACGCAGAGGTGCAGCCTCCTGTACAGCAGGAGGAAACACAAGGCCAGACATAATTCTGTGCTGGGGTATTTTTGACCTCAGGAATATGAATAATGCCATCATTGAAAAGGTGGCTCGGGGACCCTCGGAGTGTGCGGTTCTCAAATTCCTCCCCAGGTTAATGGGTCTGTTTGGAGCAATGTCAACAATCTGGGCTGTTCTACAAAGCTTTCTGCAGATGGCCCCTGTCAGCTTGGCTTGGGAAGTGGGCTGGGCACAGCAGGACCCCCAGCTCTCCTCGGAGATGAGCATCATCCGAACGGTTCCTGCTCCTTGCTAAGGGCAAACTGCACCGGGGCTTTGGAGCATTGCAGAAACACCACGGTGACTGCTTTTCCAGGGATGAAAGTTCCTGCTCACACACCCATCCTGAAGTCAATTCTTGTTGGGAAAGCCAATGATTTCTGCTCTGCAGACAGGGTGGGCAGAGGAAATGAGGTGACACCCCCAAAGTGACACAAGTGTGAGACCGTGCACAACCCCACATTAGAAACCCCTGTGTCACTGTAGGACACGAGAGCACACACGCGTGAACGCCACAGCTGAAGGTGAGAAAAAGGAAGAAGTTTATTTTCTGACTCCACTACTTATAGTTTTACAAAAGTGACAGTGGATTGGAGGGTGAAAGGGCCACCTCTCCAATGACACTGGACAAGTTACCAATCCATCAACTTTCTCCACCTCTACGAAGGAATGCAAAACAACTGAGTTGTTTATAGAAAATGTGTGGGAAAGTTTGCAACTAGAATGAAAACATCAGAAGGCTGAAAGATTTCTAAAAATCAGGGCGACACCACTGGGCTCTTACTGTGACTTCCCAATGCTGAATAATCATGGAAGATCATATCTTGTGACTTAACTGTCCCTCTCACCAGATCTTGGCATCATTATCCACAGAAACAATATTTTCCAGGAGCAAAGGCCTACATTCAAGCTAGCAGGGTTAAGGAGGGAAGGAAGTCTTAGAAATCAACTCAGCATCTCTGTCATCCTGAGGACCAACAGCTCTCCCAGCAGTCCCTGGACCCTCATGCCCTGGACAAGCCTGTCCAGGACATGCAGCTGTCACCAGACTGCTGCCAAAATCTGGTTGGGGAAACATCCTCATTCATTTTACACTCTTTGTGCAGTGCAACCCCTCTGATTCCTCCTGCCTGCAGTGGAGATGAGAGGTAGAGGAGCAGGTCCTTGATTCCCTCTGTCCCCCCAGCCATTTGTGTCCTCATTCAGCCTGAGTTTGGGATCCAGGGAAAGGTCACAAGCAGCTTGTGAAGGTGTTCATAAACTGCCACGATCACACAGAGCAAACAGCTGCAGCCTCTTTATCTCCTTTAACAGACAGGCAACATGGTTTGATGTCCACACAAAATACAATTTTAAAATGGTGAGAGCAGCTGGTACCAGCTGGTTTTAGACTGAATGTGAATGGGTGTGAAGGCACAGAAAAACCAGGTTTCCATACAGACTATTTACTAACATTTGCCTCTCGTCCCAGGTGACACTGAAGATGTGCTTTGGAATCCCAGGAGAGTCTGAAGCCCTTTTTGAGCTCCACAGAACTGAGGAGTTCTTGAGCCAAGGTTAAACTGCTCTCCCAGCACTGACCTGCAGCACAGACATCCCCAAAGGCTCCATAGAAGTGTCTGGCTCTTTCAAATAAAAAGAGAAATAAAAGCTAAAGGTACTTGCCAAATACCAGAGACTCCTAGCAAGTGAAATATTTTCGGGAGTGACTTTTGGGCTGTGTTTTCCCCTTTTGCCAGGGGCTCAGGCAGGACAGCTCTGCACTGGGCACTCCTGTCTGACTTCCAGGGATTTTCCACTTCCCATGAGCGTTCCTGCCTGGCTGGGGTGACTTCCCTCGAGTTACTGAGCACTTCCAAACACACTTTAAGCACAAAAGGAATGTGACAGCTGAATTGGTGACTGCTAATAAATATGGATTTGTTTTAAAGCTCTGAACAGATTGTAAAACTCATCCCTTTTTATCAGCTAAGAGAAGAATATAAATAACAGAGTAGCAGAAATTTTCTAAGAATATTTCCTGTGGAAAAAATTTGCAGAGACATAGAAATTCTTTGTATTGACAGTTAACGAGTTCTTTTGAGATCTGGAACATCAACTCCTTCACAGAGGTGAGCCCTGCCCTAGAATAACAGGGATCTTTGGCCTTGCAGCTGTGTGATCTCTGCTGGAAAGGATCCTGTTCACACACTCCAACACATTTTTGGGATGCAGTTGCACAGCAAAATGTAGATAAAACTTCCTATGCTGCTGTCCCAGCAGTGACACAGATAAAGGCTGTGATAAGGAGGTGGTGGTGGGGATTTGGCTACAGCTGATGATGCCTTTGAGGGTCTGCTGGAGACTCTGACTGTCCAGTGCTAAAATCTGACCTTATTTCAATATCATTTATTTTTCATGCCACCTGTTTTGAAGCTTACTTGGAAATTCTGCCCTTTGATGGTTTTTGTTGGTCAGCTCTTTGTTTTGCTGGCCGGTGTGAGGACAGGTGGGCTCCAAACGGGTTCAATGCAGGCTCCTTTCAAAGCAGTTGAAGATCCCCAGAGTGAGGGCACAAATGACATCCACAGGCACTCTGCCTATGGAGAATTTGTGACAAAAATCACTCCATTGTTTAAGTGGGTAATGAATCACAAAATAACAGAATGGCTCAGGTCAGAAGGGACCTTTCAGATCATCCAGTGCCATCCCCTGCCATGGCCAGGGTCACCTTCCACTAGCCCAGGTCCTGTCCAGCCTGGCCTTGGGATCAGCCACAGCTTCTCTGGGCACCCTGTGCCAGGACCTCCCCACCCTCACAGTGAAGGATTTTTTCCATATATTTAATCCAAACTTATTCTCTGTCAGTTTGAAGCCATTCCTCCTTGTCCTGGCACTCCAGGCTTTTGGAAATCTTCTCTCTCCATCTTTCCTGTCAGCTCCTTCAGGCCCTGCAAGGCCAC
>JACBWW010002171.1:0-10215 GCA_020086605.1 Lanius collurio | reverse complement strand
GTCATAGAGCCTCCCTGTGATGTCACAGAGCCATTCTATGATGTCACCGCCTGCTCTATGATGTCACAGAGCCATTTTATGATGCCACAGCCTGCTCTATGACATCACAGATACAATCTATGATGTCACAACTTGCTCTATGATGTCACAAAGCCATTATATGATGTCGCATATTTATTCTATGTTGTCACAACCTTCTATATGACGTCACAGTGCCATTCTATAATGTCACAGCCTGCTCTATGATGTCATAAAGCCCTTCTATAATGTCACAACCTGCTCTGTGATGTCACAAAGCCATTCTGTGTTGTCACAGCCAGCTCTGTGTTGTCACGACCAACTCTGTAATGTCAGAATTCACTGACCCCTCCTGGTTCCTTTCTATGGTCGGTTCAATCAGTGGATCAGTCCTCATCAAAGGGTGGGACCATGTCACCCACCCACTAGGAAGCTAGAGATTCTAAATGTCAGTTCATATCAGACGGTGGGACCATGCCCCCCACCCACTGGGCAGAATCAACTTCAGGTGTACTGCACACCTCTCCAGGCGAAGGTAAACTGAGTCCAAACACTCTGGAGTCAAAAGAATAAAAAAGAAAATGCAGAGGCCCCTTAGCTCCCAATTGCTCTACCCCCTCCGATGCTCTATGAAATTACAGCAGGGACTCCAAGAGTCCAGTTCATCCCCAAAGGGTTTTTGCAAGAGAATTTCAGCTTCCAGGTTTGAAGCATGTGCTCTTTCTTTTCTCTCAGGGTTTCAGCCCTTCTGTCTACTGACTTAAACCTTAGGGTGTCTCTTCATGTTCTTTCACCTTTCTCTCTGGGAGAGGATCAGCATTTTCAGGCCCATCTGATCTGAAGAACTCTTAACAGCACTAATAGGGTTAATCTCACGTGGCCGCAGCTGGAACTTCTCTTCTCTCTCTCGGTCCCACGATCTCTGCTGGGCAGCCAGAGCTGAGCTCTGCCGTGGCGGTGAAGGGGGGGCCGCTGCCAGCCCAGCTCTACCTGCATGGGGCAGAGCTGGGGGGCCCAGATAGAACAGGGCCAAGGAGGGGGCGGCTGCCTCCTGGGTCAGGCCAGGCTGAGCAGGGCCCGGCCCGGCCCTGTGGGACACAGGGCCCGAGGGCCCAAGCTGCGTCTTTGATAGCCAGAAGTCCAGAGAGCTTTCTCCGGGCTCTGTCTATCTTCAAATGTGATTTGCAGAGGCGTGTCAAACTCCTAAGTGGCTTAACACTTGCCAATAATCAAGCCAGACAATTGATTGGTTCTGATAAGAACTAGAAGGGCTTTTTGGCAAGAAAACCATTTCCATGTCAAACCACAAGAGGGGCACAGGTTTTTCCAGCTGGACCTGGAAGACTGTGGTCATGCACGTGCTGACCACCGTAGCGCTGTCCCAGTGGCGCAGGAGGGAATTTGCGCGGCGGCTGTGGGACATCATGGCATACCTGCGCCGCTGCCTGCAGCTGAAACGCCTGGAGCACTTTGTCCTAGGCAACGAGAGGCTTCCTGCGGAGATCAGCTTGCCGCCGGCAGTGCGAAGGCTCGAGCCGCTCAACCTCTTTGAGCACCTGGCCCGAGATGCGGCTGCCCACAGAGAGGCGATGCGAGCTTACGGTCAGCTGCGATTTTGCCTCTGGATGCTGCTCTGCAGCCACTGAGAGGAGTTCCCTGCACAGAGCTGTGCTGGGGAGGCTCACACCTGATGGCAGCCACGTGAGCACTGCATAATTCTTGCATTTGTCCCTGGCAATCCTGAAGCTGCTTTCCTGCCGCCACGGAAGGCAGATGCTGCGGCACCTGGATTCATGGTGCAGACACACATCTCTGCGGTGCCTTGCCCTTCACCTTCCAGTCATGATGGTATTGTTGCAATGCTGCCCCGGTCTATAAAGCAGAAATGGCTCCACCTTCACATCCTCACAGAAGACAGCGATGCCGAGAGGTTGCCTGGCACACCTGGAAGACCAAAAACTAGCTTGTTAGACAATTAATGTAGTTTTTCAATGACCTGCAAGTTTGATCTTTTTTTAATGATGTAGTTCATCTCAGTCTGTGAAAGTGAAGGTAATAATTTTAACTCACTTTACTCTAGCAGAATAAGTAGTCCAAAATTTCATAGTAGGAACTGGCGTCATTATCATTGGGTCAAGAGGCCCTTTAGGATTTTTAGTGGCAAATTATTTCCCAGTTTCCCTTGGTTTAGGCAATTGAGCTACGTTGGTTATAGTTGCCCTTCAGTAATATGTACATCTATACGTTGGAAGAAATAATAAAAGGAGAAAAGTTTCTCCAATCGCCTGAAATGTGTCCTCCTTTATATTCAACCCAGTGGTTCTTAGAGAATGTCCATGCAGTGCAGCTCCCTGAAGAAATGACCAAGGGACTCAAACAGTGATTGTGTCCAGCACTCACATCTCGGTATTGCACTTGTGCAACTCTTTAGAGCAGGACTGTGAACTTTGCCTCGTGAACTCAAGCAGAAGTCATGATGGTTGAAACAACTAAACTATGAATTATTCCTCCCTCTGCCATTATAAAAGTTCCTCCTCCTCATTCAGAGCATGGGAAAGCAAGCTGCTGTGGCCCATGTCACAGAGGGAAGCCCTCTGTGGGGACAGGAACAAGCAGTTGTGTGTGGGGAGAGCAGGCAGGAAGCCCCCAGAGGAGGATCACTCCCAACAGCAGAAGTTGCTGTTCCACTGAGAGGGAACTGTGCTTGCTGAGGTGCCTGCCTTTGGCTTCCTTTGCTGGCCAGGCACTGCTCCCACCACAGCCCCTTTGGTCCTGCTTGTGGCAGGAGGAGAACGCCCTCCCTGCTCCCTTCTCCCCTCTCCTCTGCTCCCAGGAGAAGAGACCTGCCCTTTCCCTTGCCCCAGCTCCAGGGCTCCTCAGCCCCTTCCACAAGGACATGTGCTCTCAGTGGGTAGGACTTGATCTCTGGGTGTCATTGAGCCTTCCAGCCTGACTACACAAGCTTGTGTGGCCTCTGGAGCAATGCTTGGAGTCGGGGAGAAGCACGGCCCTCATGGCTTCTTGCTGCACAATGCACCCAGGGCTAGATTTGCCAGGGCCACAAATTAGTGCAGGGGCTGAAACTGTGGGTGTGGTGCCTGTGAGTTTTGATGCAAGTGCAAGTGTGCTGTGTGTGTGAGGAGCATGCTGGGCGAGGGCAAGGGCAGAACCTACAACTGTTCAGTGTTGCCTCTGAAAGCCTGTTGTGTAGCTCACGTGCTGGTTTGAACTGGGGGCTAGTATGCAAGCACACTAGGATGGAATGGAAAACAGTGTTCAAGAAGAGCAAGCATGGCCAAATGATCTGGATGTCTTTCTGTGGCTGAGCTGTTCTTTCAGGCCCTGAAAACTGGGGCAGCTCTGATAAAGTAACTGAGCCTCTGGTTGCTATTAACTCTCCTTTGCACTGTCAATTCAGCTTCTTTGGGAATCCCTCACCCTGCTCTGTGTCTCTCCTAAGCCTCTTAGTATCGATGTGAGTGTGTTTTTCAGGCCCATGCCATCTGACACTGGTATTACGCCAGAGTTTTTCTCACCACTGCAGTTCAAGGTCTCTCAATTTTTGCATGAAAATCTTGTCTCCTTTGTTATGGACATTGCACTCCTTAGGAAGCTGAAAAATACATTTGAACACAGGAAGACAACTGTTAAAGAGGCAGCGTTGGGAAGATGTGTGACCAGTTTCACAACAGCTTTCTTCTGGAAGAGCTGCCGGCTGAATGGAGCAAGTCCTGCTGTCAGATATACAGTCGGAGAAAGCAGGTTTGAAAAAAATTATTCACAGCCAGAGAACTGTCAGTGCTTCTCAGTAGCATCAGATAGGAGTTTCTGTAGCCAATTGTCCTTTGGATTTACTGAAGAAAACCCATTACTGGTTCCAATCCCAAATGCTGAAGTCCACAAGAAAATTCACATTTGCTGCAAGCGTGAAGCCAAGTCACTTTCCCTTACTTCTCTTGACCTTCTTCAGGAAAGCACCAACTGAGTTAGAATTTAAAACTATGTTGTGTTTTGTACAGCTGCTCCCAGAGAGGATGAGCAGAAGTAGCAGGACATGCTGCTGCTTTCTTCTCTGGCCACAGAGATGTGGGCTAAAAGATGCAGTGAAGTCATCAATCTTGCCACAGCATTGCCATGTTCGTGTCCAGAGAATGGCCTGTTGTCAGAAGCCTTTCTGAAGATGCAGTTAGTTGAAAGTTGCAGGTTCCAGTGCTTGCAACTCCCCTAACCTTTTGTGCATCCTTCCCAGGGAAGCATAGTCTGAAATGAAGAAGTGGCAGTATTCTGAAGGCAAGTGCAAGAGAAGGAGGGTCATTTGTTTGGAAAGGTGGGGATAGCACTGCCTGTAATTTCACCAAGCCTACTTTAGGAGAGAAAGAGCACCTTAAGGTGCTAAACATGATCAGCATGTTCCATTCTGAACCCCTGGGCATGCTTGCACACTACAGGACATGTCTCCATCCAGGCTGGAAAGAAGGAGCCCACTGCTGCAGGGTGCAGTGGGTTCTTTTGTGCAAGTCAGCACAAGTCCCAAAGCCTTGAAGTGGATTTGAAGGTAGAGAGCTTCTAGACACAAGCTATTGCCAGAGTGATTGGTTGCTGTTGCCTGTTCCTCCGAGTGTGGACCAATCTCCCCTCTTCATTCCCAGTGTCTGTTTCCTTCCTAAGATTCACACCTTTCCGATTGCAGGACATGTGCTTATGCAGCTAAAGGTAGCTGGGAGGCTGCTGAGCTGAGCTGAGCTGAGCTGAGCTGGTAGGCTAAGTGGAGCAGTACAAGTCATTCACAGTCAGTGAGTTGACCTCAGGTCCTTCAAAGAATGCAGCCCAAGAAGATTTTGCCAGTTATTGCCACTGGAAGCCTACCATGGGTCTCTTGCTTTCTCTGTGTTTGAGTGGCTGGTAGATTGGGAGGGACAAGAGGGTGTGAAATGGTTGACCAGGGCATGAATGAAATGACTTTTTGCTTTAGTCGCTCCCAGGCATCTCAAGCTGAAGTTCTAAGGAGAGAGAGTGGAAGTACCAGAGTTTGTTTAAAGCTGCCTTTTTTTGGTCAGCAGATTAATTCATAGGCTCTTTACCATGCTGAGTCTGGAAATGTGGGCTTTCAAAATCGCTTTAGCTCTAGGGTGAGTTTATCAAACATCTTCCTCAAAAGAGAGTGGAGGTTTTCTCTTATCTGCTTGACAGTCAGGTGACTGGAGGTAAGAAGAAAGTTTTCCTCCTATTCTGCATCTTAGCTCCTCATGTGCCAAAGGTGAGCATTGGGATTGGACATGAAGCTTGTTATCAGAAGACATTTCAAAGGAGCAGGGTGATATGGGCTGCTGAAACGGAGTAGCTTGTGAAATGCCTGACTCTCTCCTCTTTCTTTGTGGTGCTGCCTGTGAATGAGCGATCAGTGGCTGTTGTGATCCTGTCTTCTTCTGCTTCCCTCCCTGCTGGCTACCACTTGGGACATGGAGCTATTCCATGGGGACCTCATCGAGATGGTGGAAATTAGAAGGCATTGATTGGGATGATATAGGATGGGTCCGAAGACCGTGTCTTCTGAGGGCAGCCAGCTCTTGTGTCATGACTGGAGAAGAGAAGGCTGATTACTTGAACATTCTATGCTCTGTCAGCCCTCAGCTGATAAAGAGTATTTCAGAGACCACCCAAGAGGAATGTGAGTAGCCCAAGGGAGCCAAAACCTCCCACTGTGCTGGGATCATCATCTGAGAAACTCTTCCCAAGAAACAGCACCATTGTCTCCAGTAGCAAGGATGTCCAAGCAGAAAAAAGCAAGGGAGGAGGTTTGTATTGAGGATGGTGTCTAAATGCACACACGTCTACATGCCTATACAAAACAGAGCTCCTCTCGCAATGGCAGGAGAGAAGCAGTTGCTGCAAGTGTCAGGAGGAGCCCATCTTTATGTGGTGTTGGGGCAGAGAACATAAGCTTGAGAAGTTCTGTGTTTTGAGGACTTTTCTTTTTCCTTTTCCAAACTCTTGATTACAGAGTCCGTTTTTCAGCTGCTCTACTGATGAGCCACATCTAGCGTAAGAAGTAGTTTGGACGGTTTTTTGTGATACTGTGCAAAGCGTAAGTTGGTTGTGTGTGATCTTTTGTCAGTCATCCAAGAGATCTTTGAAAGTGTTCCTAATTCAGGCGAGGAACTCTGATATCTTTGTCTTCACCAAAGGTCTGTGAGGCAGGACAGCGCGGGTGTAAACGAAGGGTAGGCCTTAACATGGGATGATGTTTCAACTTCGTGTGCATCATTCAAGCCGCCTGTAATTCTTTCTTTCACACTAAAGCTGTAACTAAAAATTACCCTGTATGACAGGCTGTGTCCAAAGTAACAAATCATATTGTTAATAATAAAGACCATCTGCCTGCAACAATCAGTAAAAGCCTCCACCTCTATACTGAGCGTCTTGGGGTCCTGTCAGCCAAATGTATATTTGACAAGGGTTGTGTGGAGGACACTTGTGCCTGCTTTGTAAAGGGAAGCTCTGGGGTTCCCAAGGGATGGGTGTGCACTTTGTGTATTTTGGGTCTTTGGGTGCCCAGGGCCACGATGAGTTCCCTGTGCTGGGCTGGGGCTGGCGGGCGGGGCTGGCCTGTGCTGCGCTCTGGGGCCTGTGACAGCACAGGGGCCGTGTCACAATGGGGGCAGCTCTAAAAGGCCCCGTTGGTTGCCGCTGCCCCAGTGGAGCCTGGGCAAGCGGTGAGTGCACACCCGGGGTGGGGAGGCAGGGCTGGAGGAGGGCTGGGGCAGAAGCGCTGGCACGCGGGGCGAGTGTTCTGCCCCTGCATCCAGGGCCCAGCCCCTGGCGGGAGCGCCTTGCTCAGGCTCGGTGCTGGCTGGGGCAGCGGTGCAGGCCTTGCCTCCTGCCAGCTGCCGGGGACCCCGCCCTTCCTGCTGCCACATCCCTGTGGCTCCTGCCCCCCACTGGCTGCCTCCATTCGGGCCCTACTGACCCCCTTCTGTGTGTCCTCCTGCAGACCATGGCTTTATTGTCATTGCTCTTCGTGCTGCTGCAAAGCCTGATCCAGCACCCCCAGCCAGCTGGGGATGGGCTGGATGAGGCCACGCACCGGCGAATGCAGGAGCGTGAGGAGCTGCTGGAGCGCGAGATGGCTCGGCTGCTGCAGGAGCTGGAGCAAGGGCCCCCGGAGCAGCAGGACGAGGGCTGGGGAGCCCTGCTCTTTGGTGCCCTGCAGCAGTGGCCATTCTGGGCTCTTGCCGGACTCCTGCTCCTCTTGGGCCTGTGGTTTAGCCGCAGGAGAAGGACCTGTGAAGCCAACAGCAGCGGCAAGGACCAGAGCTCCTGCAAGACTTTGGGAGAGGAGAAGGAAGAAGACAGTTTTGATTTCAAGGCAGACGGAGAAAACATTGACATGACTGTGGAGGCAGAAGACAGCGGCAGTGCAAATGAAGGAGAAGGCAGTGCTGTGGCTGCAAATGAAAGAGAGAACAAGGATGCCAATGAACGAGATGAAGAGGTGAAGTTGAAGAAAGACAGTGACGTTAAAAGTGCCGATGGCCATGATGCAAGGAAAGATGAAGGCTGGAGTGATGGGAGTTTGCCAGGAGACAATACTGCTGCAACTGTCCAAAGAAACACTGACCCAGGAAATGATGAGATCAGTGCTGAAAACAGAAATGAGAAACAAGGTGATGAGAATGTGAAAGAGAGAAAAATGAAGATGGCAAAGAAGACGAACGAGGTAATGTGGCTGCCAGTGAAAAAGAAGGCAGCAATGCTGGCAAGGATAAAAAAGGCAGCCATGGTGGGATTGAAGAGGAAGAAGACACCCGTGACGTTGGAAATAAGCGAGGGATCCTTTTAGTGGATCACATCCAGTGTCCTGTTTTTATAAATAGGTCAAAATTCAAAATATAATTAATAGGTATCAGGGTCAATTTAAGTATAAGGAATATTAGGATATACATTTATCATGGAATAGTATGTTTGGAATGTGCTTTGGTATGTTCCTTGATAGCCCACCCAGAGTCACGGGCTACTCCACCCGGTGATGACATTTGTATCTGAAGTAGAGGCAGAACCTCGCACCTTCTCAAGGGAGGTTTCGAGTACCCATCTTGGGAAGCCAGATATCCATCTGTTACATCAATCTAATCAAATCCACTCTGCCCTGGAGTGTCACTGTAGGACACGAGAGCACACACGCGTGAACGCAACAGCTGAAGGTGAGAAGAAAGAAGGAAATTTATTTTCTGACTCCACTACTTATAGTTTTACAAAAGTGACAGTGGATTGGAGGGTGAAAGAGCCACCTCTCCAATGACACTGGACAAGTTACCAATCCATCAACTTTCTCCACCTCCATGAAGGAATGCAAAACAACTGAGTTATTTACAGAAAATGTGTGGGAAAGCTTGCAGCTAGAATGAAAACATCAGAAGGCTAAAAGGTTTCTAAAAATCAGGGCGACATCTCACCCTTCTCAGTTAAATAAAAAGAAAAAACAGAAAAAGAAAAATGAACAATGTGAAAAGGAATTTGAACAAGGTTCAGTGTCCATTCGTGGAGGAATCGTCAGAGTGTCCACTCACGTCGTCTGCATCAGAATCGTCACTCAGCGATTCACCCACTCGACGCCTTTCAGGTTGGTCACGGTCTCCACCTTGTCCGTCGGCCGGATTCTGTCTCTGCGGCCGCAGGTCAGGGCGAACACACCTTGAAGGTACCCAGCGTGCCCCGGTATCTGTGGATACACAAGCATACCCACGGCCCGAAGCAATGAGGTCATAGGGACCTTCCCACTGTTTTGTGACTAAATTCTTCACCCAAACCTTCGCTCGAGGCTGATGCACCTCGTCCGCAGCCTGCAACGAGAGATGATGGTTCAAAATGACAGGGTTATTTGAGTTCTGCGGCACAGTGAGATGATTGATGGTATACAATGCCTTTTCCAACCGACTGTGCGGGGTTTCACCCTGCATTCCCCGTTTTTGCTTTTGAAGAACCCGCTTCAGAGTACCATGAGCGCGTTCCACAACAGCCTGACCAGTCGGAGAATGAGGGATACCAAACGTGTGTGACACACCCCACAACTGCAGGAACTGCCGCACCGTCTGGGATGCGTAGGCAGGACCATTGTCGGTTTTCACAGCAGAAGGTATGCCCAGAATGGCAAAGGCCTGCCTCCAGTGGGCAATGACATCGCGGGCCTTCTCCCCAGTGTGAGCAGAAGCCCACATCGCAGAGGAGAACGTGTCCACAGTGACATGCACGTACTTGAGCTGGCCAAACTCGGCAATCTGGGTGACATCAGTCTGCCAAAGCTCCAAGGCCTTGAGGCCTCTGGGGTTCACCCCTGCCGGTAAGGGCGGAGCAAGTGCATGGCAGTCGTCACAGGACTCGACAATGTCACGAGCCTCAGTCGGCGTCAGCTGAAACTGCTTCTGCAGAGTATGTGCGCTCTGATGGAAAAACCCATGCGATGCCTTGGCGTGGGCGAGTGTGTCAGGCTGAGGTGCAACCCATGCTGGGTTTGCCAACTTGTCAGCCCTCGCGTTACCTTCCACTATAAAGCCTGGCAAATCAGTGTGACTTCTCACATGCAGAACGTAAAATGGATGAACCCGGACCTGAATGGCACACCACAAGGTCTTCAGTAAATGGAACCAGTCAGGATTACTGACCTCCTTCAAAACCGAATGACCCAACCGCTGTGCGATGTCGGCCACATAGGCAGAATCCGTGACCAAATTGAAAGGTTCCTGGCAAAATTCCTCAAATGCCATGACAGCAGACCTCAATTCAACCAATTGGGCTGACCCATCAACCTGATCTGTCGGAACCTGCCACTCAGATCCATCCTGCCAGGTAACAATGTCCTTTCCTGTCCTCCCCGAACCGTCAGTGAAGACGGTGGGTCCTTGCACGGGTTCCTGGCTACATTTCGGCCGCAAAGAAATTTGAGTGAATTTCGCCATATGCAGTAGCCTATGGCTGGGCAGATGAGAAGTGAACTGCCCTGAAAAATTCTCCAGAGCACTCTGCAGGGACACACTGTTTGCAAAGCTCCAATCAAAATCCTCCCATTGTACCGGGAGTATGATCTTTGCGGGATCCGCACCCATCAATTGCAAACACCGTTGTCGGCATTTGATTATCAAGCGAGCAAGGAGCCCAAACATTGGGGTTGCCGTCTTCTGCGGCTGATGGGGCAGGAAAACC